>JAFBJS010000796.1:46030-62871 GCA_016785265.1 Paraplagusia blochii
GAGAAATACTTCAAAGAAATTCAGGATTTGGAAATTGATGGGCAGAAGATTGAGGCTCCACAGCCTCTCAGCTGGTACAGTCCTGAATGACAAGTATAAAACTGAAATGTAGATAAGGTTGAAATAAGAAACCCCACATCCACTGTGTTCTGACAGGTATCCTGACGAGCAGGCCTGGCACACTAACATGAGCAGGAAGATCATTAGGAAGTCACCTCTGCTGGAGAAGTTCCACCAGTTTCTTGTCAGTGAGACGGAATCAGTAAGTAGGACACATCTCATCTAGAATAAAGCAGATCCATTGACATAGGTTCCACACGACATGATTGAGTTTAAGTTCGGCAACTGGACATTCAGTTTTTTTTGGAAAACGTTTCCCCTCTCATCCAAGACGCTTTTTCAGTTTCAGCTGTTAGTGGGGAGTAACAGAAGTTATATCCTGTGAGTGGGGAGGAAGAGGTGTTTCATGTCCCTCCTGTTGGGTGGAACTGAGGTTACCTGTGAAGTGTGAACGGGATGATACTTCGATACATGGATCGATGGATCAATCGATAGATTGGTAGGTAGAAACAGTACTAATATACGTACTAATATACGTACAATGCAATACGTACAGACATGAGTAGCGTTTTAAGTATGAAAGACGTGAACCGTGGACAGTGGATGTTAGTGGATCAGTAGATTAGTAGCAGATAGATAGGTTTATGTTATTAGTATTGGTTGATTAGTAGGTTATAATTTTTGCTTTGTGTTACTATTATATGTAGTATCAGCAGTATCTTACTACTGAGCTGGGTTTGCTCCACATTATATTGTTATCTATCCTAGTGTTTATATATATAAATACTGTATATGTATATCCACATGTACATATATTATAAATCAATATTGAGATATATTGCACTTTATCAGTTCAATTACCCAGTGGAGTTTTTGAGTCTGACCAAAAAAAAAAGTGTTGATTTTTTTGTTTGTTTGTTTTACTCTTAATGGAACATTACTAAAAGTAAATCATGAAGTTATTTCAAAGAGAATAAAGTTTAATATTAGGCAGGAAAAACTGGCAAAGCTGCAAGTGAACCAGAAATAGCACTCCCCAAGTAGACTGGAAATAATCTGCAAGATCTCAATGAGGAGAAAAAAGATTGAAGGTAGATACAGGGTGGCTAATGGTAAGATCTAAATGTCTCCCAAGAAAAAAAAAAAAAATGCAGACAATATATGTTTAAAAATGCATTGTATAAAATTAAAAGGATGAATAACGTGTCTAAAAATAGCTACAACATTTGTAAGGTAGGTTTACCTCACCTTACCTTAGACTAAAAGAATAAAGGAAGTGGTAAAAAGTAGATCTAGGTTAGTAGAAACCATTGGGATGACTAATATTGTACTTTTGATAAAAATAAATAAATAAATAAAAATAAACAACATTTTCTTACTTTAGCTAAAAAAATGTTTCAGAAACAAGAAAAAAAAAAAAAGAAAAAAAACAAGACCTAGTTTTTCATATGAACAAACTAAGAGTGACACAATTAGAACAGCGGAAACAATGTTTTAATTCTCTGATCACATCTCCTGTGTTGTTCCCCACAGTGTCAGGCAAAAGGGCTGAAACTCAGAAAGTCAAAGTATCCCTTCTGTGAAGCTTAAACACGCAGTCTCTGGAGAACAGCGGCGACAATCCACAGCAAGTGCAGCGCTGGGACTGTGGCAGAGGGCTGAAAAACCACAGTGAGGAAAATATTCCACTCCAATCTCCATAAAACCTCATCCTGCATTACCACTGCTCTCTCCAATTTGACCCGCTCATATTGAAGTATCGATTCAGCCATTGTTGCATCGGCCTCAGAATGTGAACTCGGCCCTGACAGCAACTGAAGGAGGTTTGGAGAGTCCAATATAAAGTATTTAAACTCCAATACTGGTACTTTATATCATGAATAACAATAACCGAGGCTGCTTTTCTGGTCAGACTGAAAACAAATGATCAGCAAACTATGAAAATACAGCCTTTTTCTGCAAGGGAATGTGTGCCTTTTCTACCGCAGAGCCTTGGTTTTGTTGTATTTGTCTTTGAATGTGATTTAGAAATGTGATAAACACGTATCAGTGCTTATAAACAAAGGTAAATGGGGGAAGAGAAGGCAGAATGTTTACTAAAAAAGCATTATTTATCCTATAAAGTGATACTGAGACTAATGTAACGTGCTTCCTATTCAAACTTTAAAATCCATTTTTCACAGAAGCTGCAGTGTGCTGTACATGCAGGGGACAGCAGGGATCGAAAAAGCACTATTGTATTTTATCAGCCTGTAAATGCCTGATACACTCATGGTTCACCCAAATTAAAAAACAAACAAACAAACAAACAAACAAACAAAACTGTTATTTTCCTTGCTTTGGATGTCTGTTCACTTCGCAGCTTTTCTGTCAGCCTTTAAATAAACTTTTTTGTGCATCCACATGGTGACTTATCCATCAGGGTGTCGTTCATGTAGACGTGTTTCCTAAAGGTGTCAGGCCTTCTGGGGAATTAATGGTAGTTTATTCCGGACCCATAAAAGATGGGCAAATATTCCCAAACCACACACCAATACAACTCTTCCCGTTAGGATCAACCAGACAAGGAGTTCAGTTGAACACGTTTAACTATTTTTTTTAATCAGGATAAACTTAGATATTTCTAGCCATAATAAGCTGCCATAATAATGCATGGTGAAACTGTTGCGGATTTTCATCCAGCCAACTAGAGGGCGCTATTACAATTGAGTTATATACAAGATTTAGCCAGTAGGTGGCCAGAAGAAGAAAATACATCAAGCCTGAGAGTGGAAGTTACTCCATGAGATGTTCCTGTTGTTACATCTGAAGCCATCTCCTCAATCCAAACCCTTTGAGTGGCAATGTAAGTAAATCTTGTGCCTGTTGTGTTTACTGACAAATGTATTTGCTGTATTGTATTGCATTTATGGGGTTTTGTAGGTGCTATTTGAGATTTTAGCAATGTGGTTGAGCATATGGTGTAACCTTAATGTACATGGTAATTTTGTAGTTTACCCAAGTCTTTCGTAGTATTTTGTGCTTTTAGTTCTTTTTGCATTAAAATTCTGCTCCAATACAACACTGGCAAAGGAGAGTTAAGTTTGGTGCAACGGTACACCCTCAGTTATGTTTGTTAATGTATCACTCTTAAACCAAAAAATCCGGGACTCCCAGGTTGAAGACGAGAATTATGATAAGAAGGTTGCTGGTTTGAATCCTGTGGTGTTTGCTAAGAAAATGGCAATCTCTTCGGATGCCAACATAACAACATATGCAGGATGGATCTTTGACAAAATTTCACTTTTTGGATGCAAAAAGCTCTGCAATGTATTTTGCTGAACATATGCTTGGGTCACGACTCAAAAGTGGGTTATGGACCTGTTTTCAGTGAGTAATGGGCCTTTGCTGTGAGGAAAAAAAAATGTTTTGAAATTTTTTGTAGCAAAAACAAGGTACTGAATAAGAATAGATTTCCTGAAGTGTAGTTGACTTTAGCTTCTCATTAAGGGGTGATGGTGGACCCTGAAGCCAGACTGCTTTAGTAGAAGCTGGTTGACCATTTTTGAGTTGAAAAGTCCAAGATCTTTTTCTCTCCACAAACGACCAAGAGTCTTTAACAACTGACCATAAGAGCTTTCATAAAAAATCCTGATATTAAGAATATTTGAGATGAGATTCATGTTTTTTTGCTGAAGGTGAAGAAAAGTTAATATGGGTACCAGTCCCTAAGTAAAATATAAAAACAGGTGGAAGGTTAATGAGTAAAGTTTTCTTTGACTGATGACCTCATAAACAAGCTCAGTACCTGCCAACAATCGTGACCTGCGTACTTCTGCCCCTGTCCTCATATGTTTTTTTTCCATCTATTCGTCTCATGTCGTACGACTGGCCAACGTACGTTTAATCAACACCTGCTGCTGCCAAACGAGCCAACTGGCCTAGTCCGAGTCATTGCCGACAGAAGCCAAGTTGGCACGAGGGTGTAAATCATCCCAATTACACGCCCAAGACAGGATGTCTTTCCTCATTATGGAGATGGATGGGATAGGATGTCAGATTTCCATGAGCAAAATGGAGACGAGTATGAGGGGAAGATGACCCCACCTGTAATGTTTGTTTCCACCTCTACGCTAAGATTTACATGGACATTTCATTAAGTCTTATTTCTTGACATTAGCAGCTCAAGTGTCAGCTGTGTTATGTTAATGATTATAATACAATTCCTACATTCTGAGGCTCTCAGCCAATCAGACTGGTCTGTGCTGCAAGATGGGCGAAATCTAATTTTGCATATATTTCATTAGACTGCAGTGGGGAAAAAAAAAATAAAATAAAAAAAACATAATAAAAAAAGACCCATTTGGAGAATTGATCAAGCAGTTTCCAAGGTGGGACTTGGTCCAATGTGGGACTTACCTGAGCTCCATTATACTACTGACGTTTCCTGACGGGAAGATGCGGCGGATGTAGTTAAAATCACCCACGTACAAACTTCCATCGATTCCCCAGGCCAGGGCCACGGGCGCCAGCAGCTTATTGCCCACAGCTTGTCCATTACAGCTGGGACAGGAGATGCTCCTGCGCCGGCCGTTCCCCATGACAGTGGAGATGACAGGAGGCTGCAGTGAGATGAACTGGTTTTCTCCACTGCCTTTGTACAGGATACCTGGGAAACAGAAGCAGGATTTACCAACGCTGCTGTAAGAGAAGCAGGGCAACAGCTTATGGACTCATTATTTATCTTTACCGGAATTTCTAGAGAGGCTCCAGAGATGTTAAAACACAGGTTCAATGGTTTAAAAAAAAAAAAAAAAAAGAAATGGAAAAACACTCCAATGTAAGACATGCTAAATATTTTGATAGGCCCAGAAATGACTCAGTTCTCCTTTAAATTCAATTCCACTGTGCTTGTGACAACCATTTGCAGACATTGTAACTGAATAGTGACTTGTAAACTGATAAGGATTGAACTCTGGTTAGTTTTGCTATATGTTTTGCAACACACCTGACCTGGTTGATCTTTTATGGGGTTACACCTGCTACACTGTTTACTACGTCTAACCAGCTATTTATGTTTACTGGTTTGCATTGAATCCTCAGAGGTAAAGATATTTTGGATCTCTGTTGCCATAATGGCAAGAATAGATCCAATTATACTTACTGAGGGCAACTGGACATCGTAGGTTAATTTAATCTAATAAGCCTACTACTTCTATCCTACTATTTTTGTTTTAATTGACCTGAATGAATGGGAACCTACACGTCCATGTCGCAGCAATCATATATTTTATATTATAAGCCTATAGGAAATACATACATACAATTAAAATATCACCCTGCTTAAATCTCCATTTTTTAAAATCTCCATTTAACATAGTTAGTTTTACTTAAGGTCATTTTAAGACAAAATAAAAACAACTCGACTGACTGAAAATCTTGCATTGAAATTGCCAACCTACAATTTCATTACAAGCGTAATTTATTCATTTTTTTTTGGTCCTATTCTTTTTTTTTTCTTTGTTTCAACTCATTCAAGCAAATGGAAAAAAAAAAAAAAAAAAAAAAAAAAAAAAATTAAAAATAAAAAAAAAAAACACTGTTTCCTCAGTATGAGTTATGTTAAGTAAAACAATGGAGGCAGCCATATTGATAGATTGCTGTCATCCTTCAGCTACCGGATTGCATGTTCACATGTCAAACCATGCCTTTGCGTGCAGACCAAAGTATTTTTAAGCAGTGGAGAAGCTGGTTCTACAAAATGTTTGCGATAAACCTTTAGCCATTAACTTAACCAAATGCGTTCTTATTTATGCTCTTAAGTTTATGTAGTGAGGAAACGTTGATGTGAGATGAAACAGTGATGGGTTCACCTTAAGGCCAACCCTGCATAAATCTGGGCGCAGCAATCATGCACGGGACATACCTGGAACACTTGCGATATTCACATTTAGCTTTCCTGAGTGTGTGTATATGTACACACACTATGTCTACATTTCTGTTGTATCCGTCACTACAAGCTCAGAACCAAAAGTTGATGTTCTTAAATGTTTATAATCAACACCTCAGCCACCAATGGAGTGATTTTTCTTTTCTTTTTCATCAAAACTGGACACAGCTAAAAGAAAAAAAAACAAAACAAAACAATGGTAATAGTCCACAGAGTAGTAGGGCAAATGTAGAGAACGCGATGACCATCAATTTAACTGTCATACTTTAATAATTCAAACCAGTGCATGGTTCTGGAGTGTGTTCCTGAAGACCTATCATTTTACCTGTCAGGTCTTAATAATTCAATCAGCCATGTTATTATTGCACTATCTCTGTGTTTTCCTAGAATACTCCCTCAACGATGAAGTGGAGTATATTTCTGCGAAGTCCTCCTTGTTTTTTATCGTTTGTCCCAGGTCACTGAACGGGTAAATAAACAGTGCATGACGTCGGGTTCATGAAGTGTGTATCTCAGTGTTTGATGCCAGGTAACTTCACTCTTCAAAGACCAAAGAACATCAAACACAGGAGTTTGTTTAAAGAGATTAATCATTCTTCTTAATTGCATTAATTGCATTTGAAATTTTCTTTGATTATCACCTCACTTTGAAAGGATTTCTGAACAACAGTTGTTTGAACTTAGTTTATTGAAAAATGTTAATGATATCTTCATCTATATCTATATTCTTTTCATTATTTTCTTAGCAATCACATACAATTCTGCCCATGAAGTCAGCTGTCAACATTTTTTTTAATTGGAAAACTTTGCCATTCCCTCATAATTACTGTTTGATAAAAAATGAAAAAAAAAACAAAAACAAACAAAAAAACCACTCACTCTCTTGGGGTCACACCAACTCATCACATTAAAAGGCTCTGTTGCCTATGTTGCCTAATGAAACCTCACCTAAAAAAAGCTTTGGTAGTAATACTATATTGATGGTACACACACTAAATTGGCTTGCAAGGAAGGGTATTGTTAGAATTACATTTATTTATTTATTTATTTTTAATCTTATATGATTTGTATTTGATTTTTTTTATGTTTAGATCAATCTTTGGTTCACATATTGTGTCTATATATTTCATGTTATCAAATCTGGGCTGCGAGGCTATAGGTTGGAGTTTACTGCCAGGTTTCCTGAGAAACTTCCAGTGGGCTCTCTACCTTTTAGATGGTGCACACAGTATGATGCAGTGTGATTTGGGTGACAGTCACGGAGACTGCTGCCTCATGACCCGATAGTAGATAAAGTCTATATTAATATTGATATTTTTTCCAACATGTTTGGTGTTTTATTATATTTTTTACAGACATTTCCAACATGATCTTTATTTTTATTATTGTCTAGCATGATACAACACGCCCGGAATGATAAAACATTTCTGTAATGGATTTTGCCTCTTCATATTTTTCTCACATATAACTCTGTTGCTTTTTTTTTCTGAGGTGAATGACGGGGTAGGGGGGCGGGTGAACTCACTTCAAAGCTAAGGGGGAATAAAAAAAAAAAAAAAACGAACACATCAAACGTGAAGATGTGTTGCTAGAAGCGCTTCATTATTCACTTGTTTGACTTCACACAGCCACTGTCCTAATTAGCAAATCTATGACACTGCTGAACGACCACATCACGCCATTCTCCCAGTGTTTTTACCGCGCCCTCCTTCTCGCCTCCTCCACGCCGCCACCGCCATAACCCCCAGGCGAATGTGAAATCGAGCGTGCCACCACCACGCTTGTCCCCTCAGCTGATTAGTTCCTCTCATTGATTCAATTGATTGAAGGGCGAAATTCAAATGAAGCAGCGGTGGAGACTTCTGACAGGTCGATCTGACCAATCCGTCTTCGCCGCTGTCCGAGGGCGTTACATTACACCAACCTCTAACAAAGACAAATAGGTTCCAGGCGGGTGGGGCCGTGGGGGGTGGAACAGCTTTATGTGTGACGCCATCAAAAGTGCGACCTTGGGGCTTTAATTGAAAGGTGATGCATTTGTATCTCCCTCAAATGAAACACACCATGATTAAAAGTCCAATCCAAACTACAATGGCAGAACCACAATTCAGCAGTTGGTGCGAAACTAAATGACAGAGAGGCTCCTTAAATATGGACTGATATGACTAATGCAATGTGTAGAACACAGATCAACTGCAGCAGTGCAGATGTGGAGCAATTTTGGCCACAGTTCAGCTAATGGAAAACAAACCCTGTGTTTTCTAAGGTCACTTTGACAAAAGGCCTTTCTTCTCTTTGCACTGACCCTTCTGAACCCTTCATACCTCACTGCTCATGTTAGACTTTCCATATGTTTTAGGAAAACAAATACGACTGCCCTACTCTACTAAGACTATCATTATATTTGCAACAGATATGCTGCAATTTTGTTTAATGTTTAAGTTCCTGCAAAACAATTTACACATACAAAACATTTCGACTTTTCGTCTTCTTACAGAGCTGAAAAGAAGGTGCATCTAACAAACAATTTTAGTTGGTATAATGTAGTATAAGGCAACAGTGGAGGCCTAGCGGTTTAGAAAGTGGACTTGGATCCACAAGGCTTTTGGTTCAAATCACTACTGAGGTGCTCTGCTCATACTGAACCACATAGCTTCTTATGGGCTCATCACCCACAGGAAGGCTCAGAGTTTTTTTTCTTTTTTTTTACAATTTGGATGATGGCAACTACTGATAGATGAAGATAAATGAATAAATAATGTAGTGTAAAAGAAGAAAAGTTCAAGGATATTGGCGGCATGTTTCAAGTTTGCGAAACACTGATGCAGAGTACCAGTCAGCCTTAACAGTTTTACAATAGCTAAATGTTAACCTTAAAAAAAAACAAACAAACAAAAAAAAAAAAAAACACCTACCTACGTACCTACCCACCTGAACATCAGTAGTGCCAGAGTGGAAGGGAAAAGGGCAGTTCATTATGATATGGCCATTGTTTAACTACTTAAGTTTTAGTGGAGTGTGACAGCTACACTGTGGCTGTTTGTTATGTACTGAAATTGGATCACATCTGTTTTGTACCAAGTTAATAAAGTTCCATTGTAATCCATCTATCCATCCATCCATCCATCCATCAATATGCCTATATCTATCAATAAATAGTTAAATGTATCAAATACATATTTTAGTCTGTATGTCAAAAGGCCATAAATGGTGAAATATGTCATATGCATGTTCTCCCATCTGGCCAAGGTCAGGCTTGGATCATTCATGATGTTAGATGTGGATGGAGTTGCATCACTGCAGACTTTTCACATTTTTGCCTTGAAATTTCTAATGCAGCACAAACTAATAAACTGCCCTGGTTTTTCCTCTGCTCACTCTGTTTACTGCAAACACAGTTCTAACCATTAGCTGTTAGACAACACAAAGTCATGCTTTAAACTCACTGTGAGCCAGTGTGATGTGACTGGACTAAGTCAGGACACCGTAATCCCTCATTTGGATGTTTTCTAAAGCAGAAATCTGTGCCTCAGGTCTGCAGCCGTGGTGGGAGGCAGCAGATTAACGTTTGCTCCCCTTCCCTCAAGGACACTTGGTCCTGACACATTACTGTTGATGATTGGAGCAGGCATCAGACTGCTGACGTCTCAGCTGGAGTGCTGCACTGATGGGAATTTTGGTTTTTAGATTCTCCACCTCGGTCCCCGGAGGCCAAGAAAACGGAGACTCCAACAGTGTCCACTTCAAAACAGCTTTAAAAGATATTGATACATAATTTATAATTTCACCTCTCGGTGCTCCTTCCTTTTAATGGAACCTCTAAAATATGGACAAATAAATCTTTCACTAAAACAAAAATCAACTTTTATTTTAAGACGGTGTTAATCCAGGTCAAATCAAGGACTGTCGATGTCCCCTGTCAAGTACTTTGATATAAACTGTATAATCTTTGGGCTTTTTTTTAACCTTGTGGCTTTATTTTTGCTTTTTGGTGTTGCTTTAAGTTACTTGGTGACATGGTAATAGGTGGAAGTATATACAGTAATGTTCGTATTTGCATAGTATAAGTACAATTGTATCATTGTACAATTGTACCTATTGTATCAAGTTTTGTTGTATATGTTGACCAACCTTTTAACATTTATCTTTAAATTTTAGAAACATTTTTTTCCTAATAAAGACATCATTACCACTTTTAGCTTTAAGCAAACTTAATATTTGATAATTAATTTTGCTTTTCATTTGCTCTGTATTATCATACCTTTTGGCTTTATTCAGACACATTTACACTGACACTGTCTCAGGGGCAGTAATTTCCTGCCACCCAAATCACACTTGTCCATACTGTACTGTCAGCCTTCCTATGGGTCATGAATCCACAAGTAATCATGTGACATTGCTATGATTAGAGCTCGACCAGAAGATGAAGCCTTGTCCACTTCCTTAGCCTCTAGACGAGTGTTCCCCAACCTTTTTTTGTGCCACGGACCAATTAAATGTCTGGTACTTGTTTTGTGTACTGGTCATTAAGATGTGACAGATAAATACCCCTTAATAAAATACAATTTTCGGCGTTCTGAAATATTTTCCTGCCTATAAAATATTCCTACCCGAATTAACTGTGCATGCACACCACAAGGATTTTTCAAGTGCACCCAGCTCATAATTTTCTGCTAACAGACTGATATACAAGGTTAGTATCTTGTATCAATAACTCTGTGTCATGTAGAGTTTTTTTGTTGAGTATATCTCTTCTTTGAGAAAATATTTTCTTATCAAATATTGTTACGTTATTGATGACGGAATCCTAGCCATTCTATTGGTCAGTTCTTTGGTTGATATGGTTATGGATCAAGTGGAAGTAATAGCCAGATATAGCCAGATTATTTCTCTGCTGCTCGACACCAATTCACCCACAGACCAGTAATGGTCCCAGGCCCAGTGGTTGGGGACCACTGCTTCAGGCTACAACTGCCACCATTTTAGAGAAACATTCATTCATTCATTCATCTGCTTGTCCGTTGCCAGGTTGCAGGGGCTGCTGGCACAAAATTGCGTTGCACGATATTGTCAGTCCTCCTGTGGGTGGTGATCACACAAGAACTTAAGTGGATTGGGACGGTGCTATGCTTTAGGGAAAGAAGAATTAATCAATAATCTCCAAATTTAATTCCTTAATTATGAAACATAATTTACGCTATACTAATGAGTGCTAAAACACATTACCTTTCTGGTATTGTGAAGGTAAATCCTTTACAAAAAACGTCAAGGATCAAATTTCTAAAAGTGTCGAATGGCTGTGAAAGTCAAGCCAACACTTTCCAAATAAAATAATTGTTATTACTGCAGGCACTGGGGTTTCTTTAAATATAATTTCAAGGGCAATGTCTGGAATTTCGCCTCAGAGGCCAGTGCTTATTAACTACCCTTGGTCACCGCAAATTGAAAAGATTAGAAACAGCGTCTGCTTCAATGTTATTCACACATGTTTCTCCCGTGAATAAAACTCATTAGAGACCATCCAAGGCGACAACACAGCGTCACCTAAATATGCAGATTCAATCATTGACAACCGCTGCTTCAATTGATTCCTTTCTAAGAATCTGGACTAAAGGTAATGATTTCTTTGATAAAGGGCTAATTTGAGTCATGTAGTGGAAAAAAAAAATACTTTAATGCAGACATCACAGCCTCAGCAGATGATTAATGGTACAAATGCAAGGCTGAACACCTGAAAAAAAAGAAGAACTGGAGCGCCCTGAGCAATGTCACCTTGGTGACACACAGAGAGTGCAGTGATTGGTAGGGGAGGCGCCAGAGTGTCTTAATTGCACCCTGTCCTCCTTTGTTCTCCCCTGCACTGTGTCATTCTCCAAGCTCCCACCCAGACTCTCGCTAAGTGGCCAGGACGGAGGATAAACGATCAGACCAGGTTCTGAATATGGTTGTACAAATGTGGCAGCACTGTGAAAGCCATGACTACTTTATATGACATTAGAGAAAATGAGTGATCGTGCCAGTACAATTAAAGCAGCATTTATAGTAAAACCGTCATTACATTATTTAAAATGTACTGTTAGCTTGAATAATTGTGGAACCAACTAATTCAATGACGTGTCAAAGTCTCCAGGAGGGACACAATTAAAGAACTCTCCAGAGAAAATAGAATTGTGGATTTAGATCAGCTGTTTCATGAGGGGATATGACTCAAACGAACGGCTGATGCAAGTAAGCTGTGGTTTCAACACCAAAAAACAATGTTTTTTTTTTTTTTTTTTCAGAATTTTTTTTTTTTTTCAGAAAACTGACTTATGATAAGCTCTATGTTATTAGGTCTGCTAAGGACCTGAGCCCCAATATGAGAAATCATCTTCCTAGATCAGATGGCAGGCCGCATTAAAATGCTTCACAGGATGCATCTGGCCCCCAGGCCTTAGTTTGTCCATGTCTGTCCTAGACAATGAGTGAGATCTTAAAAAAAAAAAAAAAAAAAAATGAGGGTGATGATGTCACAGATCTGCTTCCCAGACCAATTTTCAAACCCATCTTCAAGCCTTCGACACATCATTGCGAAGTCTGGCAAACTAACTTGCCAAGAGCCAATACATCAATCAGTGAAGACCTCGTACTAACATGCTAAGGGAGGTTTTTTTACCATGTACTGCAACGGAAATTGATGTACATCAGCGAGCAAATCCATTGCCATCCAGAGCTTGTTAACTTGAACAAGTACAGCAGTAGAGTTCAGCTACAGATCAGGACTTTTCATCTACGTACCGACTGATCTGCCGAGTTAGAGGCTAATGCCCAGGAAATATGCTCCTTTAAATGTACACGCAGCACAGAAACATGCTCAGGTACCCTGACCTCAGGTTACTGTATGTCCATTACAAATCTGGACAGAAACAAGCTGCAGATTAAAGGCAAAGGCATATCCACAGGTAATGAAGAGAAGAGAGAGGGGCACCAGGACATGACTGCAGTACAGACACCAGCAATTTGTCTTATCAAAGTTGACGGGCTGTGGAGTAGAGGCAGAGAGAAGCGGAAAGCCTTTGCTTGGATCTTTGGCCATAAGTGATGAGAAAGAGAGGTCCTCGGACGGTCCAAGTGGTGCGGAAATTACGCACAGCAAAGAGCAATGGTGCATATCCAGAGCTGCAGAGGATGGCCACCTGCTAACATGCTGGGTGAAGACATTAGTCAAGGTTTACAATGCGGCAAAATCAATAGT
Source organism: Paraplagusia blochii (assembly GCA_016785265.1). NCBI lineage: Eukaryota > Metazoa > Chordata > Actinopteri > Pleuronectiformes > Cynoglossidae > Paraplagusia > Paraplagusia blochii. Next base: position 59,254 of record JAFBJS010000796.1, read on the forward strand.
GGAGCAGCAGCTAGGGCAAACAGTGATATTTGGATTCATCGTCATGCCGACTGAGGATATCGAACTGCGTACGTTGCCCAAAAAAACCCCATACGGGCCATAAATCTTAAATGTCAAAAAGTGGCTGCATGCGAGGGTGAATAATTCAGTTTGGATTGAGAAAACACAGGCAGATAAAAGAACCTGTGCTTTTTTCACAACACTTGCAATAAAAGTGAGAATAAAAAGAGGGAAAACAGTGAGGGTGGTAAACAGGGCCATGGAAGGATTAAATGAACATAACCGAGTGCATCAAAGTCAGTAGACACAGTATTTCACACACTCTTGACAGGAAAATACTTAGGATATACTTCTAGTCATGACCTTGAAACAATAACTGTAGGTCACTGAGATGGTCACCTATTTCACACCTGCCAGTGTGTTAGTATCATGTCCTGAAACTCATCTTAGTACAGCCCTCATCATCAGCCAAAACTTTGTATTTTCAGTTGCCGATAGCAACAAAGACATATGAAGATGTTTAATTATTTTTTAACTTTCTATCTCTCAGCCTTCAAACTAAAGACACTGTAGTTTAATTATACTGTTTTTTTTTTTTTTTTGGTTGTAGTTCTGTTCCATGGAAATTAATTTCTGCTGACAGAATCTCTGTATTATTTAAACCAATAATGCACGAGCAAATATAACTTCTTTGTGGAAATGTAAGACAAATAACGTTTTTAAGTGGCAGTAGTGACGTGTAGTTGAAAATGACAACTTGGGTTAGACATCGGAATTTGTCTTGGCTCAGCAGCATATTCAATTACCACAGATAAAAATTGAAATAAAGTAGAAAGAAAAGTGTAAATAATAAAAGTAGAATTAGAATAATAATAAAAAAAATCTAACAGATTAAAGATCAAGTAAAATAAAATTTGCAGGAATGAAAATTCTAACAGAAGGTAAACGATTAAATAAGATAAAATTAAACACAATAAGCAGGAATGGAATTACAAACCCTACGCAAAGATTAAAAACTATGAGCAGAAGTTAAAAATTGAAGCTAAATAGAAGCAGCACATGAGAATGGCATAAATAATCTTATAATATTGTATCTAACACCGAATGAGTGAGTTATTATGGAGTGAGGAATGAATGTGATCCTGTATTTATCACTGTGAGGGCACAACTGAAAGAGTTGGTTCGGAGAAAGAACTTTTTCTGACTCACAATACTCTCAGGAGAGTCCATGATGGAGAGCAATTTGTCCAGTGTCCTCACTGTGACAAAAATATCCAGCTGACAGCCAATCACAGTACCAGCTTTAAGTTTGTATACCAGCAGAGCCCTGGCCAACACAGACCGGTTGATTTCCTTTAAAAGTTTTTAGGATCAAGTCCACCAAGTGTCAGATTGACCGAGCATAGCACTGTCTCAACTTCCAGAGGGCCCACCACCCTCAGGAAGGTTCACAGTATGAAGCGGTGTGATTTGGGTGGCAGTCGTGGAGACTACTGGCCCTGTGACCTAGCCACAGATAAACAAATGCAGATGAAAAAGTGAATGATACTTTTATGATGGTATTATTGTATGGGTTAAAACTGTGTTTTTAGTGAATTTAATAACTTCAAAGTAAATCCAAATAGTTTTCCAACAATCAAACTTGAAAAAATAATAACAATAATAAAAAAAAAACATTAATTGACAATGATATACCTTGTTTTTTTTAACTGGATTTACTGGTTCTCTTTAACAGTGGAAAACCTTTTGTAGGCCAAAAATACTAAGAGCAGTTGAAAAAATATAACACAAATAATAATAACAATTACACATTTATTCCGGTTGTGGAACAGACCTTTAACTCTAGTAAATATGATCACTAAGCAGTTGAGTTCACAGCCAACTTTGTTAGATCAAATTCACTCTGCAGCGGGGCTATAAACTTGCTCAGTTCGCCTTCAGAGGTCTCACTGTGTTTCATTTGGTGTAATAGGATTCTAGCTTGAAACCCTTTTGGCAAATTGATTAAGCTGCTGTCAGACATGGCCAAATAACAAAGAGCAACACAAGTTTGCTGAACTCCCCTTTTTTTGTTGTTGTTGTTGTTGTTGTTGTTTGCCTTGTCTTGTGCATTCACTAAAACTTCACTATTTATTTTGGGAGAAAGGCTTAAAAAGAAGCAGCCGAGAAGGTGACACAGCCTTGGGGATGCTACAGCGTTTACTGCAAAGGAACCAACTCCACGCCATCTGGTTGAAGTTTTATTTCTGTCTCCGCTGTGTGTCCACGTGAACATACAAACCTTCACATGATGTTTTTTTTTTTTTTTTGCGTCCTTTCCCCTGCACACAAACATCCAATTTTCTGATAAAAACCAGTCACACAGCAACAGGGGAGTCTAATAAAGGATGCACCAGGCATTAGCATATCACACATGCCGCACCTATCTGCTCATCACAAATAGATCTCGCAACTCCAACTGTGATGCTGCCACAAACATGTCCTCAGATTTGGCTGTGCTGTACTTTGAGGCTGGTGTGATGAAACAAAATGCATCAGACACAGTAGCTGCAGTCAAACTCCAAGGCACATTTCTGCATTTTTTTTTTTTTTTTTTTTTTATCCCCACTTCAGAAATGTCATGTTCTGGTTTGCTTGACAGATTGGGTTCAGCAACAGACCCCTACAGTACAACTTCCCTTCATGTTCCAAGGAAGAGCAGGATGAGGAGCATCAGGGTTTGCAACAAAGGAAAAGGAGGACTCTATCTCAGAATCTGATTCTTTGACAGTTTTGAGACAGTTTTATTTCACCATAGTTCACATTTAGTGTTTTTTACAGCCTGACTTTATGCATGGAGTTCTGAAAAGGACCAATTCAAGTGAAGTCTACTAGAACAGATGTAATTTCTTATAAAACAGACGTCTCTGTGATTTAGAACAGCTAAGTGGACCGGGTCATAAAGGTCTCCTGTTAAGACTCGGCGCTATCCCGTGTCGTGACTGATCCAAGAGCACATCTCTGAGGGAGACAGTTTACAATCAGGAGTTTAGAAATCCCTCACTTTCTTTAAGCCTTACTTTGTCATTACCATCTTCTTCTGAGTGGTGAAAAAGGTCAGGTTTTCAGCCCATGTGGGCTGGGAGCTGACTAAGGAGTAATTATGACACAGTCAAGTGCTTTTTTATTAATAGTTGCATCAATTGTTGCCAGGCAACACTTCAGGAAAATAATTGTCTATCCAAGAGCAACCAGTCTTTCCATCATTGAAACACAGCACCAATCGTCTAACCTAGCGCTACTCAATTATTTTCTGTTACGCCCCCCGACTAGCAAGAAGAAAACAATTCGTGGCCGCCCTCCCCACTACCCACTCTCCACCACAACTATGAATAATAGTTTTTGTCTATAAAATAGTTAGAGGTACACCTCTGGATAACATTGTATTCTTGCTAACATAAAGAAAACTAAAAGAAAGAGATATAGTTCAACTTACACGGATGTGCAAGTACACTTTATTGTAGTACAGTGGGAAAAAAAAAAAAAAAAAAAAAAAGTTCCCCCGAGTCACAGGCGGCCCCCTCAGCATTGCACCGTGCTCTGCCAGAGGGCCCCCCCCCCACACTTTGAGAAGCATTG
>JAFBJS010000797.1:0-11920 GCA_016785265.1 Paraplagusia blochii
AAGTATTTGATCACCCTTTAATTTCCAAGTTCTCTGAATTAGAAGTCATGGTGGGGTCTAACAATTTCATCATGGGTGCATTTTCACTGTGAGGGACAGAATCCTTAAAAAAAAAATCCAGAAATTACAAATTACATTGTATGACTGTTTAGACTATTTATTTGCAAATTACCGTTTCAAATAAGTATTTGATCACTCAAACAATTTTAATATTTGGTACAGAAGCCTTTGTTAACAATTACAGAGGTCCTGTAGTTTTGATCAGTTTTGCACACACAGAGATCTTCTCTACATCTGTCAGTTTTCAGGGCTGTAGCTGAGCAACGCAGAGTTCCAGTTCCCTCCAAAGATGTTCTGGATGGATTTAGGTCTGGAAACTGGCTAGGCCACCACAGAGCCTTTATATGCTTTTTTTGCGGAGCCACTCCTTGGTTTTGCTGGCTGTGTGCTTGGGGATTGTTGTCATGTTGGAAGACCCAGCCACAACCCATCTTCAGCGCTCTGACTGAGAGAAGGAGGTTTTTGCCCAATATCTCACAATACATGTCCCCGTTCATTTTCTGACAATTCCTCCAACAGTTTTTTTTATTTTTTTTTTATTTATTTTTTTTTTCTCTCACCAAGCTCCTTGGCAATTGCCCCGTAGCCCTTTCCAGCTCAGTGAAGGTCTACAATTTTGTCTCTTGTGTCCTTTGACAGCTCTTTGGTTTTGCCCATGTTCGTAGTTACACTTTTGACTGATTGTGAGGTGTAGAGGTGCCTTTATGAAAGCTAACAACCTTAAACAGTTGCGACTAACTTAGAATCATAAGCAGAATATTTTTTATTTAGACCCCTCCATCATTGGGGTCTAAATTTCCATCAAGTGGAAGACCCTGCAAAATCAAAGGGTAATCAAATACTTATTGACCCCAGTATATATGTTTATTTTATTTATTAGATACTTTTAGTTAGGCAATACATAATCTTGCATTATTTACATCTTAGATTTACAAACTTGCTGCCAATGTCTACAGGTACCATTATTAAAACTCGCCAGCGATAATCAATCCGCAAAGAGACAGTCTCCTATTCAAGTTTAATTCTCTGGTGTACAATAACAGCACAAAATAAGGACACCAAACACCAAGGATTCTACGGGGGATGATTCCCCAAGACCACTTTAGCTTGTAGATTTAAAATGATCCCCTCCTCTTCTGTACCGCTTCTCGTTTGTTTTTTTTCTTTCATCTTAGCTGCCACTCCACCTGCTTGTGTCTTTTCACGGATTTAGATTTGATAAGTGCCGCAGAATGGTTGCCATGCCAACCAAGCTGGAAGGCTAGCACTGAAGGCCATGGACAGCAGGATGTGTGCCATAGATTCACCTTCCAAGTAGGACCTGAGGCATCCCGTGTTCACCTTGCCTATGTTCACTTGTTTGTTCCCAATTTCCATGAATAGAACCAGACTCATTCCCATGTTCTGATAACCTATAATGACTCAGTGTTCATGATTAACTATCAAATACAGTGCAGTACAAGCTTCATTAGCCTTGAGTTGCTTTTAACATCATCAATAGAAGGCAAAATTGGAAACCTTTGTTTTTTAGTTTAATAAAAAACTCCTGCGTACTCACAAAATATGAAGTAGCATCCAGAATTATGAACTGGGATTGATTGTTGAACTGTCACCTGATCACTGTAGGGCCATAGCTCTATCCCTGTGTGATACTAAAAAGCAGCTTAAGTGTAGAAAATCAATTGATAAAAGTTGTATGACAGATGTTGATCTCAAAATAGTCTATTGGACCTTATTTTCTCTCTCTTTATCACTTTGTGATATAAAGCCGCCAACTTTTGTCAACCCAGAACAGTGACTAAACAGTTTCAGCAAAGTTGTTCAGATTCAAATCTTCAATTTCATACAAGTGTAGAGATTGGCCAAAGGGTGGTGTATGCTGCTAACACAAATAGTAGAAAATATCCTGATAGTGGACAGGTTTCCAAAGAGAATAATATGAACATATTGTCAGCAAAATGACAGATGATGCTAACGGTATGTTCCTATCATGGCTCAGACCTTTGCTTCCCATATGCAGAAGAATATATTTTACTTTAGGAAATGCTTGTTCCATCATAAAAAAAAAATATTTTCTCTCCTTAAAAGCCTATGGACATAGATGCATCCCATTTTAAGAGCCCATTAAGGTTCTTTTTCCCTGCATCTGCTGGTGTGATGCCCTTCTGTGTACCAGAGTGAGCTATTTAGCATCACTGTTAAGTAGAAAAAGGCAAGATCTTAAGGCAAAGGTCACCAAAAATAGGTTACATAAAGTCTGCCATGGTCACTGGAGTGCTTGGTGGAGTAGAGTGCTTGATGGGTTGTTTAATGGAATAAAAAAAAAAAAAAAAAAAAGAATTTTGCTTCAGTGATAACAGTTAAATAACACTGAAGTGCAGGAAACTACTTTTACTCACTTTGTGGTTGTTTACAACACTAATGTGTTGCTTCCTAGCTTTAAGTCATACTTGGTTTTCCACTTGCTTAACCACAGGTTGGAAAGCAACCTTTGCTGTAAATTATATTCAAGGTTCAAATGTTTCTGGCACACTAACTCTCACTGTATAACCCTGGTGGTGCAGAAGGTTTAAATGTTTCAGTTGTGGACAGGTGTAGACAAGTGTTTCTGCAGAATTTATGTTACTGTGGCAGAACAATGCAAACTAATCCACTACAACAATATTACTCAGGCACTGTTTCCTGCAAAATTTAGGAGACTGTGTTTCTCCCAAGGATCGAGTATGATGGATGCCCCTCTCCCTTCCAAGAGAGTATCCTTTGTACGGTACACTGCTTCTTTATCCAAATTAAAGTTCTTTGCATGAACACAACCGTTCGATTAGGAAACACTTTTCCACAACACTCTTCAATTGCTGCCCTGTTACTATCAGATTTATGGCTGGATTGTACCAGATGCAGTCAGGTACGCTCCAGATAATGCAGCACCGCACGTACACACTTGTGTGGCATGCAAAGAGACGGAGTACAACTGTGAAATGTGCTGAGAGAATATGAATGGTGAAATATTGTTTGTCATTGATCTTATTTTATCTATAGTCAAATGGGATATTGGTAAGCTCTCACAGCGTAAGATAAATGACATTGCAAAATCTAAGATAGTGCATTTCTAATAGCATTAATGATGTCATCTACTTGGGAAGTGCAGGAAGAAGGGAGAAGGATAAATGACAATATAAACAAATTATTCAATTTGGACAAGGTTGGCAGGACACATTAAAAAAGCTCAAAGGGCCACATCTAGCCCCCGGGACTTAGTTTGCCCATAACTGCCCTATACAGGTATTTTAGGGAGAGAAGAAAAAATGTGTTTTAGTCATACTGGAATGTAGTTTACAATATTTGTTCATGTATTAAGGTTAGTAAAGCATCATATCTGTTAATAATCTACTTAATAATTGAAAATAATTTATGTTTCTGTTTTTATGTTGTTCTGACATTTTCAGAACTAGTACCTACATTGAATTGATTTTAACACAGCTCAAATTCAATACTTTACCACAAAAAAAATAAACAAACAAACAAAAAAAAAATAAATCCCTTAACTATTCTGAGACCAGAGTAAGTCTCTGATTATCTAGGCAGCAAATTTTGCTGCAATGATTACCACCAATGTTCTGTCATTGCACCACTAAAGAAATTTCAAAATTCAATTCACAAAATCACTTTTGTCTGTAGCAATGTCCTCCATCTCAACTCGCATTCCGTCGACCTTCCATACCTTTGTGTACTTTGGGTAGCATGCCCTCTCTGAACCTACTGTGCTGTAAAAGGTTACCAGGATGTAGGGATTTCAGTATATTACAGAAGCGCCAAAGCCCCTTATGTCCTTTCACTCTGACCTGATGTATTACACATATGTCAGTTTCTATTCTCAACATTTGAGTTTCATTTGTTGTCCCTTAAGGTCTTTCAAATGCACAACTTCCCTTTGCTTGACATGCTGTAGAAAGAGAGCAGACAGCAGTAGGCGAACAAGCCATGAACGTGTCAGAATAATACTTAAAGTTGCAGTGTCAAAAAACAAGATCAGACATGAAAAAGTTGTATCCAGCCCTAATGTTGATTAGGCTTATTTTAGTGGCGGTGCAGCCTTTGTTTTAAATAGATGTCTTATATTGTTGTGTGTCCCTGTATATAGAGGATCAACCCTAATTAAGTTATGGTTTCATTAACTAAATGTGATCCATAATTAATATCTAATTTGATAAATCTCGGCGCTATTATACCTCTGACATGTCGCTGCTTCAAATGTATACAATTTAATTCAATTTAATTTGCCAAGCAGAGAGGATTAGCTGATCTAATTTCAGAAAAGCTGTCTCATTGTTTACTTCATTTATTTCCCCACTCTGTGGTACATGATATTAACATTCTGGAACGCTAATCATGGTGAACCAAACCTTTAATAATATACAACACAATAAGAATAGTTCTGCTCATGTAAGGGCACAACTTGTTTTTATGGATCTAATGGTCCTTAAAACTGCTAAAAGAACACACACACACACACACACATATATATATATATATATATATATATATTGGGTGTGAATTTTTCACTCACATAATAATCCGATTAAAATTTAGATTCACATGCTACGATCCAATTCAGGAACGATTCATAAAAAATATTAAACCATTGATCCAGTTCGATTCACTTCGATTCAATCGAAATTTGCAACTCTGCTTTCAACTACACTATACAGTTGCCAGTCTTTTTTTGTTTTGTTTTGTTTTAGTTTAGTTTATTTAAAAGGGGAAAATGATGTACTTGGAAGGTGACGATTTAATTGTCATTGTCACCCACATCACCCACGAACTTTTAAAAACATTTATTCTTTATTAAATCTAATTGATTTATTCATTGTATCACTAATGGTAATTTATATATTTTGACTCTTTGCAAGGCTTTGATTTTACTCATACTAGTACCCAGTAAAATAAAATAAAAAAATCATAAAAAAAAACAGTAAAATGATACTAATAATTTGGGGCTTTGCCTTGATTTTCTTAAATTTGTTTCAAACCAAGAATTGCCATTTTATATAATCAAAATAGGAATATTGATAATATTAGCTGAATGCCTAACTATGTGTTTATAGTGACTGGCAACTCACCAGTTTTATATATAGTTCGCATATATAGTGATTGTGTCTTTGACTGCAGATATTTAAGTAGCATGTTAGGCATCGCAGCTTATTCTTATTTACAACAGAGGAAGTTGGAAAGAAAATTGTAGTTGCAGAATTATCAAACACACCACGCACTTGCAAACACTTGGGATAAAATCTGTTCTTATCTATCCCTTTTTTTTTTTTTTTTCTTTCTTTCAGACTGAGACAAAGTGGTAACACTGTCCAGTCTGCATGCGTCAGGTGGAAGCGTGAGAGTTTAAATGAATGAGGCTTATCCAACCTCAGAAGGTTTAGAGAAAGAAATGAGACTGGCTGCTTGTAAATCATCCATCAGCCTCTGCAGCTTCCTGAGCCTGAGCTCTGACAATAATAGGTGTATGGGCTTGAGCGGAGGGAACATGATTTATCAGGGAGGTGAGTGATTATGCGGTGCTGCTGTACATGGGAGAGATGGGCAGACCTAAAAGATGAGCCCATATCTTTCATGAAACATGCATGGACTTTTCCATGTGCATCTGTGAAAAATAGCCACATTAAGAAAGGAACAAAGATCTACTGTTAGCAAGGATTAAACTTCAAAAGGAATTTAAATAGCCCTTGAAATAAAACTTTCAATGACTTAATATCATTTTTCCAGCTAATTACTATGATCACCACTGGCCTTCCAACGTGTCAGTATGAAGTGTCTTGTGAAAAAAAAAAAACATCTTAATAGCAATGAAAGGGCCAAACGTAGTCTTTTTATCCATTTTTCAATGGATAATTATCTGCCTTAGGTGTTAGAGTGGGAAATGATGAGCACCAAAATAGATCAGGGACACGGGAGCCTCTGATCTTCTCCAAGGCGAGCTGTGGAATCAAAAACTGACAGATTTGATGTTAAAGTACTGCATTTCTTTTGTGCAATTGTAACTTTTCTTCCCGCCGTTAAAGATGACTGCTTTATACCTCGGCAGTGATTAAGTTTAAAATAAATTGAACTATAGTGAATTTGATTTGTTCATGGTTTTGTTCCCTGCATGAATAATGAAAGGAAAAAAGTAAAACAACTGAATTTTACCTCTTGACTCTGCTTGACATGTCAGAATCAGTCAGGTGAAGATGAAAAAAAAAATCTTTGCATGAACAGCCTTCCATGATACAAGATGAACTTTCTTCTTGTTCTACTTTACAGTGTGGAATAAAGACCATTCATTTGCATGGGGTTTCCTTTAAAAACAATAGTTTAAGAATAATTAAATTGAAGTAAAAACATATTTCTTTTTTTTTTTAGTTTGCTAACAACCTAAGTCTTAATGTTTTATCATTTCAATCCTATATTATTAATATTACTCAATGGCATCATTTGGTGTTATAAATTTTAAAAAAGTAGGTCTTGTACACAAGTCACAAGTTTGTTTCTTTTAAACCTCCCTGCAACTTGCTTTGGCTTGCTTTTGAGGATCACAGGTTTGATAAAGACGGAAGCAAAGAAGGGAGACATAGACGTCAAAATCAGAGTAAAGATTAATGGAGTGAATATGCTTAAGAGACAGGTGTCGACATCTTTTTTTGTCACTCTTCCCCATCTCCTTTCCATGTTTCTTTTTCCCCCTCCATCTTCTTCCTAACTGATGAAATTGCCAATGATTTATAACAAATGTCAGCAGCAGCCACAGCAGACTGCCGTTTCTCCCCCGTCAGAGCCAAGTAGAGCCTTAGGTAGGCATCTCTGCTTATCAATCAACGCCTCGCTTCGACCAACTATATAAGTACAAAAGTCACTGAATCGCCAGCTTCCCAGAACAAGGGATAATATGGTTGCCATGGAGATAAAAACCTTGTAGTAGCACAGACACTAGAGCAATCAGGAAGCCTAAGAAACCCAAAACAGCAGTTGGTCTACTCTTAGGCAGCAGTGCAGATATAAAAGGCGATGATTATGTAGAGGTCAGAATTCTCAGTCTTCTCAGATCACTCTTATTTTAGTTTAGATGTCCACCATGGCTGAAAGCTCAGCCAATATCAATCCAATCAGTGAACACCCTTTTGATTACTTTAGGTAATTTAATAACCTACCTGCCAACATTCACTCAACTTCAAGGTAACTGAACCCTATACAATATTTAAAAATTTGCAAACATGCAGGAAATTCAATTTTCTCATTTAGAAACCCTTTATTTCCCTTGCAATTCTGACAATTAAGTTGTTACTTTCCATCGCGATTCTCCCTTAATTGTTGCTTGTGCATAAACGTTGCCACCAAAAAAAAAGGGTCATACACTCTAATATTTCATTGGACCGCCTTTAGCTTTGATTACAGCACGCATTCTCTGTGGCATTGTTTCGACAAGCTTCAGCCAATGGGGTTAAGGTCTGGACTCTGTGGTGGCCAACCCATCTCATGCTCCCTAACCCAGTCTTTCACAATATGAGCCTGATGAATCCTGGCATTGCCATCTTGGAATATCCCTGTGCCATCAGGGAAGAAAAAATATATTGATGGAATAACCTGGTCATTCAGTATATTCAGGTAGTCAGCTGACCTCATTCTTTGCGCACATACTGTTGCTGAACCTAGACCTGACCTCCAATGGGAGGCTCGTAACTTGGTTAACTTGGAGGCTCGTGCCTGGATTTAGTTAAATCCAGGCGGCAACTTTTTTTTTTTTTTTTTTTTTTTTTTTTTTTTGGCAAGGCAGTGTATAACCAAATTATTTTTACTCAGATAAACATCACACTCTTATATTGTCTTTGCATTGTTCAAAATCAACATATTTTTTTAAAAAACTAAATCATGTTTATGGAAATCAATAACAAGCAAACTTTGACTTTCTAGTATATTAAATGAATGCAGAGATCACTTTGATCACTGTAATCCTACTCGTCAACAATTAAATGACCACATTTAGAAATGATTTGCAGAAGTTTTAAACATTTTATTAGATATTATATTTATGTCCAAATTTAATCCTTTAGAATGAAGGTAAACATCATTCACAACATGTACTATCCATGCAACCAGCTGCAGTCTTTATATAAATGCACTTTATTTTTATTTTTTTTATTTTATCACTTGAAAGCTCAGTTAGATTTAAAAAAAAAAAAAAAGACAATATATTGATTCTTGTTTATTGTTGAACACAAGCCAAGCTTCAACACCCATTCATGCATACCCTACTGTAACCTTATAATCCAAAAGGCTGACGAAGCCTCTTGAATGAGTGGTGAAGCATTTTCAGGAAACGTACTACTGTGTCCAGTTGCCCTCAATTCCAGTCGGTGTCTAGCATCCCTCCTCCAGGGGAAAAAATATATGTTCTGCTGCCTAATTAAACTAGGAAGTATTAGGAAAGAATTAAAAAAAAAAAATGCACCTGTGCAAAACATCTGTCTCTGAACGAACTATCGTAGTGTATTAATAAAAAAAAATTATCAAACTATAAAGATATATAAAGTAACAGTATATTTATTTGACATAATGATTAATTTTCTCTGTTTCTAAGAACACCCACTGCTTATAGGTTTTTTAATCAGCTCGCAGTTCTTTGTTTTTTGTTGTTTTTTTTTTAATTAGTGTTGATGTATATGTGCACTTTCTAATAATAAAATTATTGAAAAATAGATTATCTTTCATTCAACTACCGCTTAACATAAACACGTCACAGACATTCTGCTGTTTACTCCAAGTATCAGCATCTAGTCTGAAGTTTTCCTCCTCAGCAGACATTGTTCTATTAAAGCAGATTAATTGGATAACGGTTTTCTCCTTTTTTTTCCTTGTTACACCCTTCACTTGACGTCAACAATTACAGCATCTGTCAAGGATGATTGTGCATCCTGCTGTACCTTAAAGGGTGAATACTGAACTGTAGAAAACTCCATTTAACTTTCTTTGTATAAAACTACTGGAGGCAGCACTTTGTAATTGTTTTCTAAACAGCAAACTAGTCCGTCTTTAGTGTTGGTTTCAGTTCACTGTCTCTGATTGTGGACTCAGCTTTAACCTGTTTCATGTGTAGAGGCGTGTAGAAACTGTAGGTGTAAAGTAAGGACTGTAACTGAACGAATAATCTTCTTCTTTTCCTTTCGGCTTATCCCATTTTTCAGGGGTTGCCACAGCGAGTCAATAACCTCCATCTCACCTTGTCCTGCGCATCCTCACCTCCAACTCCAACCACCTCCATGTCCTCCCTCACTGCATCCATAAATCTCCTCTTTGGCCTTCCTCTATGTCTCTTACCTGGTAGCTCCATGTCTAGCATTCTTCTCCCAATATAACCACTGTCCCTCCTCTGGACATGTCCAAACCATCTAAACCTGGCTTCTCTAGCTTTTTCTCCAAACCTTCCTGTTTGTGTTGTCCCCCTGATCACCTCGTTCCTGATCCTGTCCATCCTTGTCACCCCCAAAGAGAATCTCAGCATCTTTAACTCTGCCACCTCCAGCTCTGCCTCTTGTCTTCTACCTATTCCTAATGTCTCTAGTCCGTACATCATAACTGTAACTGTAACTGAACGAATAATAATACATGTTATTTATAATGCACTTTCCATCCCTGGGATCTCAAAGTGCTACAGACATAAAAAAAAAAAACTTTGACTTTGACTGTGAAAAATGCATAAATGCTATGAATAAATGCCTGTTCACCTAGTCAAATGTCACTTAAATTACAACGTCACATACCCTCTTAAGTTCTATTGTAGAAAGTGTTGTCTACAAATAAGCAGACCAGGACACACTTCTCCGTCTCGGGGGATTTATTGTATCAAAAGGTTTCTGACCATGGCAGGTCCAACACGAATCAACTCATCAGCAGTTTCACCAACAAATCCCAAATACTGATACAGGCGTGTTCTTCTTATACAGTTATTGGACATTCCCAGACAGTCATATTGCAAGACATTCAAGACATTCGTCAAACCTCTGCAATGTAGAGTGTGGTGCTCCTGCATCTGGACATTGACAAGGGTGCATCTTGTGACTGTTGTCTAGGCCCCAGTTTATGTTGTGTCTTAATCGGTCTTGAACGCTTGTGTCTGTTAACCAGGTGCCAGTGTCTTGTGTCTCACATACCGTGGATATTAAACTCTCTCCAATTCTACAATAACATTGCACATCAATATGGTGCATTGAGTTATACATTGAGTTAAAAGCAAAATGTTTGTCCCAAAAATGTACACGTACTACGGCAAGGTATTTGATTGCAGAACTAGCGTCTTCAGGGTGCATTAAGATGTTCATACACAAGTGGTGTCACAGATTAACACGTGCTCACGTGAGACCAATCAAGTCGCTGATTGATGTCAGTAGTCCAACATAGCTGCCTACGTGGTTTTACTGCTTTAAAACCATTAACTATTTTTATTTTTTTACGTGTGATCATATTTCGACATACAGTAAATTACATTTCGACAATATACCTTCCAGAGACTTCCTTTCCTTCCCCTGAGGTATTTGGTTGATCATGTTTGCTTCTGTGTTACAAATACATAGTAGCCTGTCACAAAATCCCTGTAAATCTAAGGTGAGAATTCAACAATATGGACACACCACATGAGTAGCACAGTGTGCATTTAACTGAGTTATTTATTTATTTTTTGAAGAACAGCAGGAAATGAGTACTTATAGCATGGACTGATCTCTAAATATTAGAAAATGTCATAAAAATGCAGAGTTTGAAAAAGAAGGGCAACCAAAGACCAGGCAGCAGGTTTATGCAGCTAATGCTCAGAGGGGTACACACCGACCCGTATAATCAAATTCCATGCCATGGCTGTAGCACAAATTGATATAAATGTTTATGCTGGAAAAGATAATCTGTGAGAATACGTCATGCATTCTAGATTGCATTAAGCATTAACTTGTGCTGAAGAAACTCTCTGGATTTTCTGATTCCTTTTTAGTTTTAGACCTATTTAGATTTTTATGTGATCACGTTACACATGACTGAAATACTGCAGTGGAGTGAAAGTATTTAATTGATGTGGGAGTGTGGAGGACAGACCTGTGTTTGCTCCATGAACACTCGTGACTGCCCATGGTGAGCAAAGTTAATGTCGTATTCTTTAAAGGAAAGGGTTACAGAATAAATTGTGCATCACATTGTATTGTTGTTTGACATCACAATATAAGGGTGCTATAAACAAGTGACCGTTGAATGCATTTAAATACAACACTAATAAAATGGAAATGAATCTATGCTAAGTGAAGAGAAACAGTTTTGTGAAATCATGTGTTTCTGCTGTGTATGTATCCGCAGCTGTGTGTAGTGATCATTAAATAACGTTGAGCCAAAGTTTTGTCATCCTGCTCTGTCGGCCAGTGCTTGTTAAACCATTGGCACATGTCTGACTTGTGTGGACACAAGGCCATTCATTGGCGCATGAGAGTGTGACTACAACATTACAATGTGTGGCTGAGCCGTGCCAATTGAAGTGTGTGATGTGCGATGATTGTAGTGTTGCAAAGATTGACGCTGTGGTTAGAAACAAAGGATCAGAGAGTGTAAAGGAGCCTATCTTTAATGTTCAATGACCTGTGAACATTGGTTCAGTGGAGGCGAGTCCAGTTTCAGTTCATTGGAAAAACATTAAACAAACACAAAATGATTTATCAAGTACAGTTATACTATCTGGCGTTGTTTCAGTGCACCTTCTTTCCTTTCCAGCACTCCGGTTGCTCCCAATGTCTTCGTTTTTTTTTTTTTTTTTTTTTTTTTTCTATTTTTTTGGGTTCCGGGG
>JAFBJS010000797.1:11934-23233 GCA_016785265.1 Paraplagusia blochii
TTTTTTGTATTCATATTTTCTAGCGTGCAGGTTGTGTTATGCTGATAAAGCAACTTAGCGTTATAGATAGTGCCTTAATATAAAAAAGGCTTCTTTTTTTTCCATTTTGTTATTTTATTGCAAGATTTTCCTTTTCTTTTGAGCTTGGTCAAAAGTACGGATTCAAAGCAACCATTCCTACAAATATTATCCTTTTTTTTTTTTTTTTTTTTTTGAGAAAAATGAAAACTATCCCCTCTAGCTTTGTGATGTCATACCAAACAACCTTCCACTTCAATTGATTATTCATTCATCTTCATCCTTTTATCCATGACCCCGCCCCTGGGGTTACAGTCTTCATGCCTGCCACTCAAATCACACGTCACTCACTACTGAGTTGTTGGCCGTGAGCCCATTAGAAGCTGTATGTGCTCCGTCCCAAAGCACCAACCTGGTGCCAGGCATCTGGTGGATTCGAGCCTGAAGCCTTGCAGACCCAAGTCTGTTTCCTTTACCACTAGGTGGCTACTGCTGCCCCTACCATAAAATGTTTTTATTAAAATAATAATCATAAACATTTGCAAATTCTAATCACTGAATTCACTAACATCTTGAAAATGACATTGAGCTGAGGTAGACAGCACTGAGATTGACATTACAATATTGTCGGGGTAATTGTAAAATGTTTATTCGTATAAAAATGTGCCAGTGACAACATTGATATTGCTGAAATCATACTGAAGCAGCATTTCAGCTGTTCTGCTCAGTCTCTTTAATCAACTCGTCATTTGCACGCTTGGCACGAGAGCTTATCTCTCTAAGTGAGCCGTGGCAGAAAATGCCTTCTTTTTCGCATTGATACACCTCAATACATTCTAACCAGATACATCCACCATCTCAGTCGGCTTTTCTGAGAGGAAAGTGCAGATCTTGTTATTCAAGCTTCTCCCAGGAGCCATACTGGATCTAAAGGAATAAACGATGTAGGTTTTATCTATTATTAAAAATTCTACTTCATAAGAAAAAAAGATAGATTCTGAAAACATTAAAACTATTTTTGATTAAACATTGCACATCACAATGAAGCTTTCAATTCCTTTCATTACTATTTCCTCCTTTTTCCTTGTTACTTTTGAAAACTTTTCTATATATATGTTTCTTTCCTTGTAGTTATGTAAGTTTTTTGGCGGAAACTTTTAGCGTCAAGTTGTTTTTCTGCCCCTTCGAACTAATCACAAACTGTATGGCTTAGAATTAGGGAAACATTATTTGAGACAACTGTGGCAAAAGACAACAAAGTAAAACACTATGAACAGGAAGTGTTACAATAAAACTATTTTTTTTTTTTTAAATGTTTTTTTCTTTATTTAATACATTTTTAGACATTTTTTTTAAATTAATTTAATTTAACCATCACCTTAGTGAATAGGGGACTGCTTCCAGCAGTAGGGGGATTCAAACCCTGATTAGTCAGTGAACCTTGCTTGATTATTCTTGATTTCTCACTCTGAAAATTTAACTGTCTAAAAACAAAGTATTTAAAAACTGAAAGTTGTGTTTATTTACAGTACATACATACAGCATATACAGCTATAGAATGACTATGATATAGCTGTGTAAAGGGCCTTTTTTGTATGGACTCTACAAGATTTTGTTGAACCCAGTTCTTATACTGTGCTGTATATGGTCCACGTATAAAGCATTGAATGTTTTCTACCTGATCCACACCCTCTGCATATTTTCTATTCCTCACACCCACACACACACACACACACACTATGTATTAATGGGTGTCTTTGGCCTCCTTTTCATTCCTCTTCTATTTCTATTTCCCTGGTATAAGGGTTGACATTTTAAACCATCCCCCAGCTACTTGATCATCGCACTTTCCCTGCCTCGCACACATGTTTACCTGGTTCCATCACTGTCATTTTATTTTTGAATAATGACCACAGAGTCTCTGTCTGTTCCTAGGAAAAAGATTTGGATTTATTAAATATAGTTTGCCAAATTGGTGAAATACTTCATGGCATCAAGGGAAAGGGGACTATCACAACTGCTGTCACTGCTGTAATTATGATTTCAGAAATAATCTAAAATAATCCTGTTCATGATTTATTTTCCATAATAGGACCTAAAACTGCTTCAACATTAACTGGTAAATGACTGAACACAAGAGAATACGGCTGATAAATTTGAGATGACGAGCAGGAAGAGACTGAAAATTACATCGGAGTACCAATTATTCCCCAGTGCTTCTGCTAATCCTGCAAACAAGTTCAGTGTCCATCAGTGCCAAACTGGCAGCAGTTGTGCATCCATCAAAGGCCACCGCATGCTTACTTACTATTCTCTTAACCGTCTTTCAATCAGCATTTTCCCCTTCTTGTTTCGATCAGTGTTTTTGTGAGAGAGAAAATCCCCGAGATTTTCACATGTGGACGGCAGAATAATTTGTAAACAGCAAAGCAACAAATACATAAGTGACCCTGCATTGTGTCATAAGCTCCTTTTTAGAGTGTAATTCATCTTTCTTTTTTTTTTTTCTTTTTTTTTTTACAAAAATTATTTGCTGCATGGACATTGCACTGACCAACAGGAACCCAGGAATAATATCGGTATCTTATCCACTTATCCTTAAGATTAGTTACCATTATACTGTCATGATAGCCAATATTATTGTAATGTATACTAAGGTAGAAAACAGATAAGTCACTACCAACAGCAGTGTGAGTATTGGTCCTAAAAATGTAATTTCAACAATTATTATTTGGTTTTGTCATATTTCGCACTGCTTGAAAAGGAATTCTGAATACATTTAAGAAGATTTTATGATAGATAGATAGATAGATACTTCTTTATCTAAACCCATTAGTATCAAGACCTAAACTCATCCAATGAAATATCACCATCGTAAGTTGTAGTTTGTTTTACTCTTTACCAGTTCTTTACTTTTCTTTTAGTCATCCAAGATTGCCAGACACATAATGAGGAATTAATGTTCTGCTTTTTGTGTCCCGTGCACCAAATGTCGAGACTCTGCCGGAGAGGTGTTTTGTCCATTTTTCATGGACGTTCCTTCTGCATGACAACAAGGTAGTGAGAGAGAGAGGGGCACGGGTGGGGGGGGCTAACAAGGGACACGTCAGCATTTGTCAAAGTGCTCCTTTGTAAAATGCCACCAGCATTTTAAAAGAGCAGCCACAGTGGAGAGACATTAGCATTATGTGTGTCCATGTCATTGTTGGTCACCGTGCCCACAGGCCTCGTCATTAGAGCTACATACAGCATGTACCACTATTATTTTCAAACAATATACCTCATGTAATTCCAATAATGTAGTGCACTCCGCGAGCAAGAATTGGCAGCTTAATCTTTTTTTTTTTTTTTCTCTTAGCTGCCCTATATTTTTTCATTTTGTTTTGGTTTGTTTGTGTTTTTTCAACAGATGTCACTGTATGTGTACTGTATGTGCTGAGTAAGCAAGGTCATATCCTCCTTTTTTTTTTTTTTTCTTTAGACCTCGAAGCCATAGAATAACAATACCCATGTCTTCCCTTTTTGGATATTTATGTGTGTGTGTATTTATATATTATTTTATGCATCAAGTGTGTCCAATAACCAAATGGGTGGCAGTTTTGACCACCCGGGGGACAGTGAGTGGAGATGGTGCTATGCTCAGAGCACCTGAGTGGTGACCTGCTAACTGGTGGACTTGAACTTAAAACGCTCAAGACCCAAGTCTGGTTCGGGAAGACTCAAATCTAAAAAAACACTACATAACAAGTAAGAAATAGTATTCATGTCATTTAAAATGATGCAAACATTGGAATAATCAGGATATCCCATCATGGTAATTTCTTGTTAAATTTTTTGCTGGAATATGATGAAGAAAGTGTGATGGGAACAGGCAGAGGTAGAGAGAGATGAATGGATGTTGGAGAAGCTGCAGTGAAATAGTATATACATTCAGTATATAAGATGCCTCCAAGTGTAATAGGAAAAAAAAAAAGTTCTAAACCCTGTCCAGTCCTTGGGTCTAGGTGACCATCTTGTCCAAATATGTGAGTATTAATACATATGAGAGGAAAATTAGTATCAGATATGCAATACAGGAGGACAATTGTGTCTACTGCACATAGACCCACAGGATCACTAGGAGCTAAGGACTGCACTAGGATTAGAAACCACTGACACATTTGTCTGATCTGTTTGGCATTTGAATGACTATATTAAATAAGTTCCAGTCATTTAGTTGTGTCCTCTGTACCACAGAGCAAACAGTAAACAGAAAGACAGATGTAATATGGTTCACAGGCCTGTCAGTCAGTCCTCTCTCACTGCAGAACTGAGGAGAAGACAGCCTGTCTTTGGGAACTTTGGAGCTGTAGCAAATATCTCTAGGTAAATTAAATAAATGTTGACTACTCAAATCAATTGGTGAGTAGTTCAGTTGATCTATTGGTACATCCTCACTTTTAAGTTAATGTTTTATTAGATACCAATCTTTTTTGTTATTTATTTATTTTGTATTTTATTGTGTCCAATACCTTTATGTTACTCGTCCTACTGTTATGACTCTACGAGACGCTATTTTTACAAACACTTCATGTTCACTTTTTCACTATTTTATTTTCTTTGATATAATTTTCATGTATCCTCCGGAAAATCCTCCAGCAGTTACCTCAACATTATATCTATTTCATGTCATCCATTCAAAGCATAAAGATGTTTTTTTTTTGTGTTGCACACCAGTGCTTATTGTGTCTACACTCAACACTTTGACGCCGTAGAGTGTCAACAGATATGAAATCTTTCTTCTCTTATCTTCCCTCTTGAGTGCAGAGATGAGTCTGATTCGTCTTCACAAGTCATTCCGATGACTGTGTATCCTTGGTGTAGATACCGAGTGGTTTAGTAGTATTGAAATCAGCTTTTCGAATATCTGTTGTGTATAGCTGGGAGCTACAAAGAAATCTGTTGACTGCTGTTGAAGATGTTTCAAACAGAGACAACATTTCTTTCTTCTATGCATCAGAACTTGTGTTAAGGAGAAGATATTTGGGGAGATGATCCTGATTTCTGTAGATCCTGGACAGTTGAAACAATGAACCAATACACATAACATGTTTTGCTTAATGAATAGAGCTCAGTCAAAGGGACAAAATGTTCAGGTAGCAACCAAACCTCAATTGTTAACGCAAATATAGACAAACTCATTTCTATGAGCCAGATACAGAGAGCTGGTGGATTTAGTGTCCGCTTAACTGCGGACGACCGCTGCTGCCTAATTCCCCGTTTACATTTTTTTTTCTTAAGTATCTGTGTACAAATAGAATAAAATGTATGTATGTATCTAATAATTCTAAAAAAAAAAACAAAAAAAACTTTTAAACATAATCAAGTTCATACTATCCAAATGCTGAAGAGTCATTAATTCCTTTTTTGAAATCTTTTTTTCTTTCTTCTTAATTATGGTGCACATCCAGGACTTTGCTAAGCCACATTGCAGAACCGCTATGCTCATTTGGTGTTTTTTTAATTATCTTTAATTTCTCTTTCTACTTTCAATGGCTCTAATTGATGATGATGATTTGAAGAATAAAAATTAAAGTAATAGCAAAGCACAAGAAATATTGGCAATATTAGACAACAATTCTTAGCATATAAATCCCAATCTTAGTCACACACAATTGTTGGCTTTCCTGGCAATCGTATTATGGCAGGGGTCTCCAACTCGAATAAGTTGAGGGCCAACACCCACACTATCATTTCACAGAAGGGCTGCGTCAGCTTTCAGTGTTCAATGCAAGAGGAAAAATGTAATAAAACATCAGTTTCCCATAGATTTTGTGTAATACAACGCTGAACCAGAAGGAGGCTGTGGATCAGGGGTTTGAGAACTATAGGATGTACCATAAAATTGTGGAGAACAAATCTATAAAATATTATTGAATATATGTACCAAATATTATTATAAATTCAGCTTTAGCATCAAGATGGGGGCCACAAAATATTGTTCCACGGGCCCCAAATGGCTCACGGTCCTTAAGTTTGAGACCCTTTGTGTTATGATAAAATAACTAGTGTAGTGTTTAGTTTGTGAATCAATTGCTCAAAATTGGAGGCTTTCAATAACCAAGGTTTCGCTGTAGTGAAACCTCGTGGTTTTGAGCCCAATCTCTTTGCAGTTGGCCCAAACATGTCAGCTTTCTTAACAGCATTCTACGACATACTCTCACATGTGTGTAGTTTTGGTATTGTGTCTTTTTTCAAGGATGAGTAAAGTGTTGTTTTTAAGGCTTAACCAGCAAATTAACTGTTCCATGTGTGGGGTTAGATCAAATAACATGTCAAAAAGTAAATGTTTCATATAAAGGATATCTTAATATGTTTCAGACTTAATTTTGACTCCGTTTGTTGGGAATTTCCTGGGACATCATTCCATATTGGATTATTCGTGCATTTTCCAGCACCTTAAAGCTCCGGCTTCCAATTTTTTATTTTTATTTATTTTTTTATTAATGTTTCAATCTAAGGTTGTTTACTTAATTTATGTTTTGTTGCTGCATTTGTCTGGTGTGTTTGCTGATTGGAGTCCAGATAATGCAAGCGTGATTGTGCCGAAAGCTCTTCTGCTGTAGACAACGATTTCTCGTACTGAGTCATTGTTCCTTGTATTGGCAGATTAAAGAAAACAAACACACACAAGCAGACGTTGCTGTGCACATCTGACTGTGCTAAGTAACGCCAAAGCTTTTGTTGTCATTGATTTGATTCAAATTCCTGTAATTAAACAAAATGTATTTACTTCTCCTTTACCACTTAAAAATAAAGCCATTCGACGTGCCTTTGTTTTTTCCAAGATAACAAAAATACTTCCGCTTTATCCACTTATGTTGTTTTTATCTGGATTATTGTATTAGTTTTCAACATGACCTATAGGTGTGGAAACATTTACATTAATCACAGTCAAACAGAACAACAGGAGAAAATCTTTACGCTTTTAACAATTCCCATGATGTGCAGCCGTCCAATAGCGATAATCATTGCTTCTCCGGCCCTGCATTAGATATTTAACAGATGAAATAAAAGTATTTAAATGTTATCTCTCACTGTTTTAAATATCTTTATTCTTTTGATCAAAGCGTTGTCTGGACTGACATATTTGGCAGATGCGCAGAGAGACACCGAGGTAGGGACTATAATTAGCTGATTTGAAGTTAAATGGCAGCAGCGCCTGATAGTTTAGCTCAGAATCATTTAATGTATCTCGGTCCAATGGAGCTCTCTGTCATACGGTAGCTGGTGTGTAATATGTGAGCCAAGGGATCTCCACACTACATCTCTGTGGATGTACTGCTATAACATATGAGCCCATATCTTATCTTAAACCACTCTTTGTCATAATCAAAGCAGTTCATTTACTGTACGAACACACAGTGTCGTCCACTTTGCCTTTGCTGTCTCCATGAAGTGTGGAGCCATACAGTAGCACATGTCTGAAGGGAGCATGCATTGCAATGGGCCCTATGGGAGCTCTAGCGATGTATGAGATGGATGACACACTTAAAGTAAAGGGCTGCCTCAGGCTGGATCTTTAAAAGATGTTTTTCTTGCTAAGGCATCAATATAGATGCACAGATGCTACATATATGTGCTGTAGCACGAGTGCAGCATAGAATGAAAATTGTGTAGAGCCAGCACATGTGTTCTCTGCAGCTCTTGGAAATTGTCTTCTGGATGTTTAGCTGATTAGGAAATGTGTGTAATTAGAATTCCCCTTGAAGTGTGTGGAGAGAGCACAGATATGGTCCAATTGTGACATCACTGCCCTCCGGTCAACTGATATAGGATGAAGTACAGCTTCTAACTCTAGGAGCCATACCTTTGGAGGTGATTAGGTTAATGTGTTCCCCTGAGCCACGATGTCTATAACCTCTGTTTTTGCCACATCATTTGTCTGCGGCATTGATTAAATGTTCACAGGAGGGAACAAGGTTGGTCAGGCCGCAGCCCCGAGAGCAGAGGAAATCAGTTGAACATGCATGTGGCTGTGCATGTTGTCGATTAGCTGCGCAAGATTTGTGTAACTGCATCCATAGATGTTTTTTATCTATGGATCTATGTTTTTTAGGAAAAACACCCGAGGGGAAAAACCCTTTTAACAGGGAAAAGAAAACTAGTAGAAACCTTAAGGGGAACCACAGGACAGGGATCCACTCCCTGGACGGACACACAGTTCAATGGACGTTGCCAGAGCATAAAAATGCAATAAAGTAATGCAAATACAAATGAATTGGACAACTTGACATATATACATTTATCCTGGTCATCCTAATCCTGGCCGTCCTAGTCCCGACAATGTCTTTGTCATTGGTGTGAAACTCCAGGTTTAACCTCCTGGGTAGGTTCAAATCCCGAATAGGGCAGTTGTCGCTTCAAGTCGCCACCTGCAGGAAGATGTGATGCAATTTGGTTGGCAGTCATGGAGACTTGCAGGTTGCAAACCGATAACAGACAAGCGGGTGAAAATAAATGACAGGTTCAGTTATTCTAAGTTATTCTAACTTCTAAGTAAGTGTTGCCAACTTTTACAGTAGTTTATGAGCAACCCAAGCCAGGACAGTTGCTGGCCTAGTGGTAGGAAATGGACTTGCGTCCACACGGCTTGGTAATCCAGCTGTTTCTTAAAAAATATATATAATTTATTCTACAACCTCTTGCTCTTGAATTGGCTTGAGGAAGAATGGCCTTATAGGATTTACAGTCATGGGATGAATTTGTCTGAATAGGTCTAAGATTAAGTAAATTTAAATGGCGTCATCACTTACCGTAAACTTACAACAAATAAAAATGAAGTATCAAAATGTTCTGCAGTCAGTGGCGACAACAGTAGTTTTTTCCTAATTTAGAGATGGGAAAAAGTGTGAAGAACATTAATATGAAGTTTAAAAGGTAAATAATCTCGTCAAGAAGCTTGTCTTTGTGATCTGCTAAAAAAGAGCTGAAGCTGAGGTGAAGCTGCGGGTATCTGCAGTATCTCCGAGGGGAAACTGTAAGTGAGAATGAGATAAAGGAGTGAATAGGAAGAGTGCAGTTGTTTGAGAGAGGTAAGAAAAAAAAAATACTTGAGTTGATGGAGACAGGCTGGTTACCAGATGGGTTTTGTCAGAGAAGAGAACAGTGGGGGGGGTGGGATTGTTAAGAGATGGCGGCTGATGTGGCTGGCGGTAATGCAATATGGCAGATGCGATTTTATTTTTAGGACACAAGGCCTGAGAAAGATAGGTTTTATAGGGTTTTGAGTGGGTTGATCTTTTTAAATATTCAACTTCAATGAAATATGGAGCATGACTTCAGGCTGTTTGGAATTCATAAGTCTGTTTGGCAGGAGTGGCCCTGCATATTGAGTGCTGTCAGAGTTAGACTTAGAAGTTAAACACAATCCTACTTACTTGAGGTGGAAACAATAGCCCAAAAAAGACTCAAGTAAGTAAAGACAGTTGCAGACATGCAAGATTTTCTGATCTTTCGGAAATTTGTCAATATCCAGGACAGAATATTATGTCCGTCAATTATACCTACATATACTGCTGCAAATCTTTCTTAACTACCACTGCAACCTTAATAGAGAAAAATATTATTCAATTACTTATATGATTACTATTTTTTTTAATCTACCTATTTGGCACAAGGGCCAATTGTGGATGTAAATAAAAAAATGCTGAACTTATTTTTTATGAAAACTTCACAGTACCTACAGTTCATTTCCATGAGTATGTTCCCCAAGTTTATTGCTCCATGTAATCCATTAATCTTTCTACCTTATTAAGTAGACACTGAATGCAAATGCTTCCTTTCGTCCATGTCTCAACAGAATGTCCATAAATGTCCACATCGGTTTGTTACAGCCTACATACTGCAGGCATTTTAAGGGATCAATAGTTCCCTCTCTCGCTCTGTGTGACAGGTGTACACCACTTGGGAAACCAGTGATAGAAGACCTTAGTTAGTAGAAAGGCACTTAGGATAAATGCACATGCATAAGTTTGAGATGTGAGGGGATAGTTGCCGTAGGTAACCATAGCAAAACAACAGGTAGCAGAGTTTTAAAGCCAACCATGTTTAATTCATGTCATCGGCAGCGGTAGAGTTTGTTTACCGTCCTTCCTTAACAGTCAAAAAAGGAGTGGAGTGCATTTAATACAACTGGACTGAACGTGTTCCTTATTTTCTGGTTGCTTCCATTTAACTGTTTTTTTTTCAGTCGGCGTTGCAGTCTTGGTGTGTATTTATAGTCCTCCTTTATGTGCGTGTCTGCGGTAGACAAAGACAGACAAAGACCCCGGGAAGTAGTGTTGTCTCTGTGTGAGGAACATTCTCAGTTCATTACCCTGCATGTAGCTATTATAAGAATAAAACAGGAGTAAGTGTGTAGTTTGCTGCAGACACCTGCCAGGTGCTCATCCCTTTTGTGAGACGGAGTAAATGACATGTTTGTGTTTTAAGTGTTTTATTGTTTTTTTGTTTTTTTTTCTTTAACTTTTACTTTTTGTTGTAGTCAAAGTGATCAGAGTTGTAGGACGTACTTATGTGAAGGATCTATTTATGAGTATTTCACAATCAAAAAAGAAACAAAAACTATAATTTACCCTCCGTAAAATCTGTGAAACACTTTCACTCCATTTCTGGGACTGGAAGCTGTGAAAAGGCAAATCAAACCAAGTGACCACTTTCTGGCAAAAAAAGTTTTTAAGAGTAGAAATTCTCAACATTTTCAACAGACTTTTTGTTCAGTTCTTCGTGGTTCTCAGGAAGTGAGGGGGGCTTTTATGCAATAAAAGGTAAAATACACATAAACTCAATGGCTCTGCTATTTTTGAGGAAGAATTTTCTCCTGACAGACGGAGGTCTGTCTTTACATCAGCTCTGAATCTTCAAATGAAGCTATCCACGAACCTTTATTATCTCTTTATTTACATGTTCAGTAGAATTTATATATTGATAATTTACTTTCTCAATTGATAATATTGTCTAAGAATGATTATGTGCATACAGTTTATACTCTGCATTTTGGTAAAGCTAAAAAGTTTGGTCTATTTATTGCACTATTATGTGTAAAAGTATTTTAAAATATAAAGAATTCACTTGTTTTAGAGTGCGGCCTGTTATACTATCATGTGTTGTATAAATTTAGTGGCAGTGGTGGCCCAGTGGTTAAGAAGCGGGCTTGGGTCCGCAAGGTCCCCGGTTCGAGTCCGCCAGCTGCCAGGTTGCCACTGAGCTGCTCTGAGCAAAGAAACGTCCCAACCTACAA
>JAFBJS010000797.1:23638-41355 GCA_016785265.1 Paraplagusia blochii
AGGTCTGTCTTTACATCAGCTCTGAATCTTCAAATGAAGCTATCCACGAACCTTTATTATCTCTTTATTTACATGTTCAGTAGAATTTCTATATTGATAATTTACTTTCTCAATTGATAATATTGTCTAAGAATTATTATGTGCATACAGTTTATACTCTGCATTTTGGTAAAGCTAAAAAGTTTGGTCTATTTATTGCATTATTCTGTGTAAAAGTATTGTAAAATATAAAGAATTCACTTGTTTTAGAGTGCGGCCTGTTATACTATCATGTGTTGTATAAATTTAGTGGCAGTGGTGGCCCAGTGGTTAAGAAGCGGGCTTGGGTCTGCAAGGTCCCCGGTTCGAGTCCACCAGCTGCCAGGTTGCCACTGAGCTGCTCTGAGCATAGCACCGTCCCAACCCACATCACTTCTTGTGGGCTCACCACCCACAGGAAGGCTCACAATATGGTGCAATGCAATGTGATTTGGGTGGCGTCAACTGGTGGCGTCAACTGCCCCGGGCGCCACCCCTGCGACCCGGCAACGGACAAGCAGAAGAAGATGAGATGAGTGTTTAAATTTATTTTATTTAAATTTATAAAATATTTGCCTTTGGCCTGGAATCCTGGATTAACATCGCATCAACTGAGATGTTTGGTTTGAGTAAAAAAAAAATCTACAAATTTTTGGAATTACATAACATACAGTAATGTTTGCCATTAAAGAAAAAAAAAAAAAAAACACAAACTAGTCAATGCAGTTTGAAAATTGTGAGAATGAAATCCATCAATCCCTTTTCACCGAATTACCAGTTACAAGTAGCGTGAGCAGCAGTCTCTTTAAATTGCACCCAAATCACACTGCACCCCACCAGTGCCTCATGAACCATCCTGGTTTGGTTTACCCTAAGTGGGATTTGAACTTGTCCAGAGGTACCACACCAGTGATGGAGACTCTGTCTCTGGGTCAAAGCAAATACCACTTAGATAATGAAATACATAGTTTCTGAAATGATAGTACAAGCTCTGGACAACAATTACAGAATTAATTAGCTAACAAAGTGTGACATCCGTTTTTTTTTTTTTTTTCTTCCACAGTCAGTCAGAACAAGGAGCTGAGGCTCCCACAGCGGGGATGGTGTATTCAAGGAATGTTACCAGGGAACCAGGCTCACTTTTTAGACCTTGTTATATTCACCAAGGCGTGCTAATGCTATGTCACGCTTGGCTGCAGTTTAGTGTCTGAAGTTCAGAGTGAGGGACAGAATAGTTGAGCGGCGTCCAACTGTCTCTTCCTATCATTTTGGCTTTCCTTGGCTTTTTTTGGAAAACTATTGTTTCCTGTTTTCTGCCATTTATTATGTAACATCATGTTGCTAAATTTTTTCTGTGGAGTCCATTATACTCACAATTCTAGAGTCCTTGTTAAGACATTTACTGGGATTTTTTTGGCCTGGTCTTTTTGTGGCTTAATCATTAAGTGTGTCCTAGAAATGTCAAAGATGTGTCCTCCTTTCTGCTTTGGAAATACTGTTATGGGATGTTGTGAAGTCTTCACATACCACGTCAACAGATAATCTCAGGTCTCCTTAGATTTCTCTCTCTGTTGGCTCTTGATTCCAATACCCTTACAGTGGCCACATATTTTTATTGGAATGCAATTATACACCTGATGAGTCTGTTCCTGATGAACCTTTCACATGTTCTGGTATATTGCTTTACATATTTATAATCAATTAGACATTTGTCACAAGAAACTAGGGCAACCTGCAGTGGATACAAATTGTCCAATTAAGCCAAAAGCCAGTTATCATATACATTAGCATGTACTGCACTTGGATGGGAACTTAATTAGGTTATAGTTTCAATTTGCTAGTGCAGTGGCCGCCAACCACTGGGTTGGGGACCAGTATGGGTCCATGAGTGAAGTGGTGCCGGGCCGCAGAGAGCTTTTAGTTGCTCTGCTCCCTAACTCTCGAATGCCCCCCCATACACACACACACACCCCACCCCAGATTTCCATACTCAAAACCCATATTTTTTTTGCCTTGCTTACCCTCAGTAATTTCACTTCTGCTCCTTTTTTCTCCTTCCTCTCTTTTGTTTACCCCTCTTTTTCTTTTTATTATTTAATTTGTTTCGATGTGTGTGTTTTTGTTTTTTTTTTTTTTTATGTATAACCTGTACAGTGTCCTTGTGTGTCTGAAAGGCGCTTATAAAAAATTTTGTATTATTATTATTATTAATGTTTCCTTTTGGCCCCATCTGGCTATTACTTACTCTTCGTCCACTCCCATATCAACAAAAGAACTTTACAATAGAATGGCAAGGATTCCATCATCAATAATGCAACTATATTTGATTAGGAAATATTTTCTCAGTGAAGACAAAAATAAACTCAAAATGATGCAGAGTCATTGATACAAGATTCTAACCTTGTACTTTAGTCTGATAGGAGACATTTATAGGCTATGTGTGCTTGGGAACTCCTTGTTTTGTGCATGCACAGTTAATTCGGGTAGGAAGATTTTATAGGTAGGAAAATACTTCGGAACAATTTCATTTTATTAAGGGGTATTTATATACCACAACTCAATGACCGTCCATGAAAATAGTACCAGACATGTAACAAGTCCGTGGGGCAAAAAATGTTGGCTAACACTGTGCTAGTATACAGTTATGATCGTCAATAGCCTTGTGTTGAAAGAATATATAGAGTTAAGAATGAGTGACTATGCAATTGTGTTTAAATAATAGTTCTTTTGAGTATTGAGGCATCTGTCTGGTCTCTCACTTGGGCATCACATTTATTTTAGAGCACACATCAATTCACAAAACCCAAACAATGCCTTGTGGGTTTTTAATATCTGAAAAAAATAATAACAATTCTTACCTTCTTCCATTAAGAATTATTGGTTGATAGCATCGGACGGACAATATTACCATGCAACTACCACTTTTTTGGTTATACAGACTTAGCTGTATACCTGTTTTATACATTTTTTTTAAGTTTGGTTTATTAAAACTGTCTCTATGTTTCTGCTCTTCACTCTAACCACACACTAATCATCTACTTCTATCTGATCCTTCATCTCCTCTTTTACTGCGTAGTCTTTCAAGTTTGGCCGTGCAGACAGTAGCCAGGTGGTCAGAGTCAATATCTGTGGGTAATAAAAGACCATTCTGATTTAATGAGAACTAGATTAATCTACCTTACTCCTTCACTCACATTTGTTCCCCTCCTCTGTTTAACACCTTCACTTTCATCTGTTCTCAGTGTCAACACATGAAACACACTCCACAGTTCAGCTCTACTAACAGGCAAACCTGCGACACAAAGCACCTCGACTTGGTCTATGGTTAAGTTGATTATTAAGATAAAAAAAAAAAATCACACATGGCCTGTAATTTCTGTCACCACCCTGAGTAGGAACTCTCTGTTGTCTTCTACAGAAAGTCAGCCTTTCCCCCATAACACGTCATTCACCGGTTACACCCCCTGTTTTTTCTGCAAAGTTTTTTTTTTTTCTTTTTCTTTTTTTGATGCTAGATAGACATTAGTATACAAAATGACAAGAAAACAAAGTGCAGACTCAATCAATAGCTGGTATTTTGTAAGTTAATGATGTGTAATTACAGCCTTCATAATATACACAGAAAAGTTTCTTTGGTGGCTGCTTGTTTATGTCTTTTCTGGAACACCACAACCACATTTGACACTACATATTTCCTATAATGTTGTTTTATTTGTTTCTTGTGCTAAAGGTCTAAACAAAAGATAATCACAATAATATTAGATGGATGGATGGATGGATCCATCTAAGGTGAGGAGAAAGGGGTGTCTCAGGGCCGTCCTGTTGGGTGGACCTTGGGTTAACTGTTAAGTGTGATACCAGTCGTTGGGTGTGTATTGATTTTTGCAAAAATGGCTTACCTCTCCAAAACCTTCCCGGGAAGAGATTTGAACATCTTGGTCCTCAAAAGTGTGATTGGTTAACTTCAAGAGTAGGTGGACGGCTAAATCCTGACGTGAGGAGTTAGCCCTCCTATGTTGGGCCATTCACATGTGTAGCGGCTGCTTGGTCTCCCCGATGTAGAGGTGGACACACTCCCCGCTGCACTTAATGGCATAAACCACATTGTCCAGCTTGTGTCTTGGGATCTTGTGTTTGGAATGAACCAGTTTCTGTCTCAGGGTTTTGCTGTATTGAAATGTTTTCGGCTTTGATGCTGATTAAAAAATTGCCCAATTTTCTCAGAAACCCCCTGCGACGTACGGAATGACAACATTACCCTTCCTGTTGTCTTCCCTCTCTGCAGGCCTTCTCTTACTGGTTTTTAAAAAAGCCCATTTGGGAAAACCACAGTGGGGCAGTTAGTAGCCTAGTGGTTAAGGAAACAAACCCGTCACGAATCCCCCTCCCGTCAGGTTACCGCTGAGGTGCCCTGGTATTGTCCTCACACACTGCCCCCCCCCGGGCGCCGGCTCAGCTCGCTGCCATCTGCTCACTACGGTGATACGGTAAAATGCACAGGCATGATTTCCCCAAAAACTTGGGATGCACAACAACGTCCTTTTTAAGGGTTGTCTTGACGTGTGCCTGTTTCCTCATCTTACCTCTATTTGTGGTGGGGATGGTGTCTGCCTACAGTAACAACCAGTTTCTGCTGCAGTGCAGCTCCAGTGCAGCACAAACTTACTCAAAATTGTAAAGTCGTATTGTGCACTCCATTTTATAGTAATTAAAAACAGAATTTATGGTTTTATTAGTCTCTTACTGTTTACGAGTCTCCAGCGTATGAGACATCAGGTCATGACCAATGCTCATCTTAAGTGTTTGTCTCACTGCACCACCAACTAAGAACTACTGCTGTAAAATGCTCTTCCATTAAACACAAACCCAGGCAACAACATGCAACAAAATGTGGCTGTATCTCACCGCGCTGTTTTGTGGTGGCTGTCGAATGCGTTTTGGACTTTTTACGGCTTCAGCACATTGTCAGTATCTCCACGAACAGAAACAGTTATTTGACTGTCTGAGTCTGCACGACTACTCTCTTCTTTAAGTGATCAAATAGAGCAAACTTCACAGGAGTGGAGAGGAGACAGGCGGGGAGCGATGAGAGAAAAGGCTCATCTGACTCTGTATTTGAAGTGGCAAATGGAAATGTGCCAAACGATTTGACGAGAGAAAAATGTGAATTTCTCTCTGCAGCTCTTTGCAGAGGGGGGAAACTAAATGCTCAGTTTTGTCTATTGCACGGGGATCCAAACACTCCTTATAAAATTGCCTTCCAACTGGACACCAACAAAACATGACATGTAGTCTACTTTAAAACTCTGATTCCTAAATTATTTCTAGCTATAACTGCTTTGTTTTCCTCTCTCTCTTATTTTTTTTTTTCTGGCAAATAACAGATTCAGCCTTAGTAGCTAGTAGTTTGAGTAGCTTTCAGTTTGAAGACAGTTTTTACAGCAAAGCTCGGAGCAAGAGGAGACACAACAAGGCCCCTCTGCCGGCTTTTTTCATTCTCAAGCTTTTCCACAGTTTTTCTTTTTGTGCTTTTGCCTCGCAGCGAAGTAAATAACAGCAGCTCACTGAGGGCTGTGATAGACTGCTAGTTTAGCAAAATGGCATTGTGTTCATGTTTTACAGACACTGGGAAACACCAGTCTCTAGGCCTTTTTCATGTCTTGACGGTTCCGCTGGATTTTCTCACGAGCTCTTCATGTAGGAAGAGTTCATTGTCACCGTAGCAGTGGAAGTCGCGTATCTAGACTTGTCACAAACGAGACACTATTGTCTGCACTTTGTGTCTCTGCCACAGTCTGACTTCCAACGTCTGAGAAAAAAAAACAAAAACAAAACAAAACAAGAAAAAAGAGAAGAAGCTTGAGCAAAACAAATAAACAAAGCAACTGATTTTTTTGCATTTAAAATTATAAAGTGGTCAGGAAGAAAAGTAATTTAATTCCAAATTTCATCTACTGGTTAACGTCTGTAAGTTTTGGAAAAGGTGCAAAGCATAAAAAGTTGCACGTTTGTCTCTACTTTTTTTGTCACTGAGTATTTATCAATTACTTTTGACATTTACTTAATGCCTATGTGTAAGTTGCAAAGAATCACAGAATGAATTTCCTTATTTTAAACTGTTTTAAAATGTAAAGTTGTCATTCCTTTGTTGATGTAAATTTCTGTAGAAATGACAACCATTAAGATAGTTTAACTAGTTTAAATATAACATGTAATACAAACTTTTTTTTTTTTTTTTCAGTTTGAAAGTGTTTTTTATATCATGTACTGATCACTTATGTTCAAAAAATGTATGGTCAGTCCTTTTCTATTGTCACACCGTCCTCTGCTGCAGTAGATTTTTCTCGCCTTCACTGATTTTTATGCAGTTACTTACATCACATTTTAGTCCAGGCATAAAATGGACTGAGAGAAACAAATACTGAGCCCTTCTGTGGCAGCATGTATTCAGTCAAGGACAAAAGTGTCTTGAAAACCCTAATCATCATCCGTCCAAAGATGAGCTGTGTTTGTGAATCTTATTTGTCTCGACTTGTTGTGCTATTAAAACAACAACAAAAATACAACCTGTCAGATGGCGGTTAAAGGACTGCCCTTTTGGGGGAGACTTTCTTTTACATCTGCAGGACGGAACGTGGCATTAGTTAAGAATCGCGCGCGCGTGCGGGGGGGGGGACTGATTTCTCAATAGAAACATCAATTTAAACATTAAGTGTGACTTAGTTATTTTTTTAAATAATATAGACACATGAAGTAAACATTGGTAAACAGGGGTATAAAAATACAGTACATAAAAACATCAGAAGAGTCCACCCTTGTGTTACCTGAAGTATGTGAAAATAGTACCATCCGACGTACAACTGGTAAGTTTAAACATGCGTTGAAGCCGTGGTAATGACGTGACTACTCTCGCCATCTAATTCTCGTGCAAAGTAGTTTACATTCTTGAACGCTCTACTGTTGATCGAAGATTTAATATATTATGCTGTATATCCGCATATAGATACAGCAGTGATTCTTAACCTTGTTGGAGCTACCAAACCCCACCAGCTTCATGTTCGCATTCACCGAACCCTACTTTAGTAGAGTGAGTCGGTGTGTCCTGACCTCCACGGCAGAGGCTCCACCGAACCCCTAGGGTCCGATCGAGCCCAGGAAAAAAAAAGTCTGTACATTAGAGTTAGAAGATGGGGTGATGGAAATTGTTGACTCGCTGTGGCAACATCTGAGAACAGGGACAAGCAAAAAGGAAAAGATGAAGATATATCCATAGATAGATAGACAGTGACACAATCTTCATGATTTGGGCTCTGCATGCCATCACATTAGGTGTGAAATGAAACAACTACAACAAAATCAATGTGCAGACTTCAATTCTGAAAACAAAAATATGTAATTAAACATGTAAGAATTGTAGCTGTTTATATACAAACTCTCCTCATTTCAGGGGCTCAAAAGTAATTGGACAAATAATAAAATGTAAAAAGTAAAATGTTCATTTTCAATATTTTGTTGAAAATCCTTTGCATGCAATGACTGCCCGAAGTCTTGAGCAAGTGAAATGCATAGATAGATAGATAGATAGATAACAGTAGCAGCACATAGCAGCAGTGTCCACAACCACTAGCCAAAAAAACGTGCCGTCCCCTAATTAACCGTCCTGCAAGTGGCAAGTCCAGTGTGCTAGATCAATTCAGTCTTTCTCTGAAGATGCACTCTGTTCCACACCAATAACAGAACACTTGCCTTTTGGCAAAAGAACCACTAAATGAGCGTGTACGAGAAACTGATTCTTAACAAGTTACACAAGGCAAGAAGACAAGCGACATGAAGGCAGACCGTTCCCTAACAGCTGTGTAATTTGGCCAGAAAAAGGGAAAAAAAAAAAAGAAAATACTTATGACTTTTTTTATCTTTGGCTTAAGTTTATTTTTGCAAAAACAGAGAATTTTCATCCCACTGCCTCTCTGATGGAGCCAACGTGGCAGATAGATGACAGCTTTTGTTAAGGAAAGAAATCAGAAGCTGGACGTTAAGGAACTGCTAAGCAGAAGCAGCAGGATCAACTTCAGGAGGGATAATTGTCATCTTATTCACTTGAGGCTCTAACAACAGGAAACCAAAGCTGAAAGGGTTGGATAATTGGAGGAGACTTTCGAATTTTCCTTGTGTTGAATGTTCAGTCATAGCTGCTGAGAAACACTCTCATTGTAGCCTAATAAAACCTCCTCTGTGTCTAATTTCCCTGCGTGCCTGCGATACCACACGCTGTTTGAAGGGCTGATGGTTTTTCTTGGCTTAATGCTGAAGTCGATCCCCCCTCCGCTGCTCTCTTTAAACCCTTCCGTCCCTATTTATTTGTCAGAGGTTATGTTCAGGGACGTTCCTTCGTCATCCGTCAGCGTGGCCCATAAAACACACTGTCATGACTGACTGGCGGCGCTCCAAACTCATTACTGATTGGCTGACGGAGCGGGTCACTGTGTCCTGCTCTGCTGTGTTTGACTCCTGTTTGCCAGACATTTCAGGCCCAGAAAACTTTAAAATGCGGCGCTGTATTTCCTCGCACCACTCCTCACAGCCTCGTGCTCAAGGTCACATGAATATGGATATACCCTCCACTTCCAGTGCACACATACTGATGATGAAGTCTGAGACCCATTCAGAGGGATTATAATTCAGGAGTGCAGGTCTGATCGGAGCCAACGCTCTGGTCTGCTGACAGTCTCGGTGTGTGTGTGTGTGTGTGTGTGTGTGTGTGTGTGTGTGTGTGTGTTTTAAGGTGAGGCGAAAGTGTGGAGAAAGGCAAGAGCCTGAGCAGGTGAAGGTGGATGGTTTTAGGAACAAGAAAGATGAAGGGAAGCTCTCTACCAGCACAGAGCTGAGGTGAAAAGTGGAAAAGGGCGAATGAGGAAATGATGGTGGGATCACCCGGATACAGGGCTGAGTCCAGTGAGAGACACACGGGAAGAGACGTTGACACCTTTGATCGGCTACATGTTGCACTCATCACAGGCCATGTTGTGCTGCGGAAATGTTGCTGAAATGTTTCTTGTTACTTCTGAATCTTTCGTCTTTCCATTTTACAGATACAATAAATTGAAACATGGCTTCAAGAAAATAGATAGAATAGAATTCAGTGGAAACCATACAGAGATTTGAAGACTTTAGTAAAACGCATTTTTTGAATAATCCTAAAACTTATACCTAAATTTTATTTGTGTACAGAAAACTGGAAAGGTTTAATGAGTTACAATCCTATACATTCAAACGAGCATTTACGTTTCTAGCAAATGAAACCATGAACATACGACGCAGTCTATTCCACTTATACATGTGATCAAAACTAGTGAACAGAAGTTTTTATCATTCCACCATTCAAATAAATGGGACAACACAGAAGGTTGGAAGGTTTGGACAAAAAGCGAGAGAAGCCAGATTGAGATGGTTTGGACATGTTCAGAGGAGGGACAGTGATTATATTAGGAGAAGAATGGTCCTAGAGATGGAGACAAAGAGGAGATTGATGGATGCATATATATATATATACAATGTGACACATTTATACTCGATTTCTGAGCCCGTATTTTCTGTCTTTGTGCTTTGTCTGTCTTTGTGCTTTGTCTGGCATGTGATTTCAAGTTTTCACTCATTGATGCACTTGCCTTAGTGCTCTTCAAGTGTGACTCAACCCTTCCATTTCTTACTCGTAATGGCATATTTTTCTGACTTTCTCCCACAGAGAACAAGACACCTTCACGAAGGCCTTGCACACAGCAGAATACCAATGTGGCTCCAGCAGCAGGGGAAGGTTTCCTTCAGAAGGAACTCCACCAAGAGTCAGAGGTTCGTCTCTGTGCTGCCAAAGCAAAGGCCCCAATAAATGCACAGCCCAGTCGCAGTAACAAGAACAGCCCAGGTCACAATATCAGGGTGGAGACAGAGAGAGTGGTGGGAAAGGAGTCGGTTAAAGTGGCTGACAAAGAAAGGGAAAGTAAAGTAGATCCATCGGCCTTCCAGTCCTCTTCCTCTGGAGATTCTCTTGGTAGCAGCAGCCTGAGTAGTGAAACAGATGTGGAGGCTCTTTTGGCCAAACTGAGAGCCTTGTGAAGTGGCTTTGTTGAAACTTCCCTTACAGCCCAAGAGTTGCGGTAAACACACTGAAACGTGCTTGGAATTTCAGACTTTTTTTTTCCGATGAAAGTAAATATAAATATCCAGTTATAGGGCACTTTTTTCAATAAAGAAAGTGAAACAATGTCTTAAATATAAATAATACGATTCCACTCCACAGTGTTTCCAGAAATCTTCTGACTCATAGCATGCACTCTACTCCAAAAATATTTTTTTCGCATAGAAAGTTTATCAGACCTGGGCAAACTATGGGCCGAGGGCCTGAAAGGGTCTGTTTTGTCATTTAAATGTGGCTGGACAGTCTTCTTGATTTCTAATAGTTTCCAAAATCAGACTTAGGTCTTTGCTATAATGTCTCCATTTCCAAAATCTCTAACATAGGAGGGGCTTAAAGTAGGCATAGGCAAACGTTTTGACTCGCAACCTATAATGGGTCCCAAAATTGGCCAAATGGGCTGAGTCAAGAGCAAACGGTGATGCGTTCATTTGAAAGATAAATGTCACGTAAAAGTCTTATATAAAACCTAAAATGCTGAATTAACAGCCTATATGACATCATCTACTGGGGAAATGCAGGCAGTGCTAATAATATAAATAATTTAATTTCGAACAAGATTGGTGGGCCGCATTAAAAAGCTTAATGGGCCGCATCTGGTCCCCGGGCCTTAGTTTCCCCATGCCTGGCTTAAATCATTTAAGAGTCCTTGTATTACTTTATAAGTTATCTTATTATCTTCCAATATACTCCCATCTACTGTATCTGCTTGTGGTTTGGACACTGCAAACCCAATGTGCATTCATCACTATGCTCGTTTCGATGCTATTAAAACCAAAAAAAATGACTTCATTGCTTAAAGAATTGTGGCATTCGATGAACTATAAGTACAATTGATACTTTCAGATCAACCCTGCAACTAGATCCTTGCGTCTCAACGGTACTGTACAGCCACCAAATACAACTGTCTGACACTATCTGAAATACTTTTGCCAGAAATAACCATGTTTTTTTTTTTTATATATATATCTTCAACTCTGAACTTGTCAGAAAAGCTGAATCTTTAACTTGTCTTCAGACATTCACGTCTCTCGTGTTTTTCATTTATATATTCAGCACGACTTGTTGAGAATGCGCTGTAGTCTCGCTGGGCACTGATGTGATGACTTCCGTACCTTTATTGCACTTTATATAGAAAAGCAATTAATTCAAACCTTTCACTGTAACATTCCAGACCTTTTCAATCTTGAATTTGATTTGTAATCAGAGGTCTTTTATTATTATTGTCAGTCTTGAGCTAGAGAAAAGCAGTGATCCTATATATAAAAATAAGATAAATAAGAAAAAGAGTTTGCCGTAAAATAAACCAATGTTAACACTTGTCTATATCACCACATAAGTTTACAATTACTTTTTCTTTACTTTTATTTTTTATTTTTTTTTTACGTTTCAAACTTTGATTCATAGAGTTTTTTGGTCATTTATGTCTTTTTTTTTTCCAATGCTGTATTGCTACTATTTTCCAGAATAAAAAAAACATGATAATCAAATATAATATAAACTATTTACACACACATATATATATATGTCTTTGTCAGAGTATATGAATATGTGCTTTTCAGCTTTATGTCTTGCTGTTTTTCATTGTGATTTTGCTGTTTTACTTCTGAGAAGGTGAAGAATGTCTGTTCTCTACAAACTCTTTTTTTATGTAAAATCACTTCTATAATAAACAAATGATCTTATTTAGTTGCTTTTTAACCAAATAAAAAAAGAAAATAGACCTTAACACAAATGGTTGTTTTTGTTTTTTTACTAAGATCCATAGCACTTCAAACCTTGAAAGAAATCATGTTAAAAACAAAGTTATCTACACAACGTTTTTATATCCAAAGAGTTTTATTCAGAGAAAAATCCTTGTAATTCCTCATTCAAAGTAGCTTGTTAATCACGTACCACAAGTGTAAAGACTATATATAAAAAATGATCAAGTGAAGAACATATAGAATTAGTTTGCTTGCGCTTCACCAAAAAACTGCATTCTAACTAGACAGACTGTTGATAATGTTCTGTTGCTCATTTACAATATATAATGTTGACCAGCCCATCCCTAATATGGACAAATATATTGATATTGTTACTGAAACTAACATTTTCCATATTGACAGACTACAATATTGACCTCTTATTGTTGTCTTTGACATGTGACAGTAGTTGGTAGTCAGTCCTCCCCATACAGTCTGATGGTCCACCCACTCTCTCCATTCAGTCAGTGAACGTCACAGGACGTCTCTGTATATGTTCTTAGTCATCCAGGCAATTCAATTCAACCATAGTTACTCCAAGGGCAACCGGACGTACTAGGTTTCTTGAAGGTGTTTCAGCTCTCATCCAGGAGCACTGGAGAAGAACTGAAGAAGCCTCTTGTAAGAGAGCGGAAACATCTTCAAGAAATGTCCATCTTCTATGTCCAGTTTCCTTCAAAGTAAAAATGGTTAGGCCACAGGAAGTGAACCAGGGCGTTGGAGGCTACCATAGACTTTTAAGGAAATTAATGACTTTAATTGTAGGTTCCACAGAATATTTTGAGAACAAACCACGCACTTACTGTTAACCATTATTGTTAAATACTATTTTTGTTTTAAAAAATGAAAAGTAGAATATTTCTTTCTTTCTTTCTTTCTGTTCTAAGCAAAATGTCAAACGTTTCAGAATTATTTTTACATTCCTCATTTCCCTGGAGGGTTGATAACATTGTGGGGGAGGTGTGTAAAGTATAAATATCTAAAGAAATAACAGAATCTTTTGCTGATTTTCCTTTTTGCGATTGGTGATGTGGAAAACATCTACAGTGGGTATAAACTATTTAAATCTGTAACAACTCGAATTAATTCATACTGCTGTGGACACATAGATGTAAATCAGCTGTGCCTATTATTATCCTCTGACCTCTCCTTATAACACAATATACGTAACATCCTTGAAGATGCGTGAAGTCTGAGAGTACGACAGCAGCTCTGAGAATGAGATCTTCCAATGAAATGAAACCTAACAATGCAGAGCTGACGTACACTAGCTCCCTGTATGAATACTTTACATTTCAAGTTCATACAAAGTATTTGGCTCTGTGAATATTAGAAATTGTTCTGTTTACTTGCCTTGTGGTCTATTTGTTTTTGTTTTTTTTTTAAGCTGGTTTAGTTTTACGGTCGGATAAAAATCACTTTCTTTGAATTGGTCAAAAGTTTT
Source organism: Paraplagusia blochii (assembly GCA_016785265.1). NCBI lineage: Eukaryota > Metazoa > Chordata > Actinopteri > Pleuronectiformes > Cynoglossidae > Paraplagusia > Paraplagusia blochii. The sequence continues at coordinate 37,035 of JAFBJS010000797.1, forward strand.
GTGGCCCCCCCTTTAAATGTTCTCTTTGATAGGCTCCAGTGTCCTTGGATGAGTTGTTGTAATAACATTGTCTTCATTTTCGAACTTACGACTTCAAACTGACCTCACCTTTTTGAAATTCTATTCTATTTTATTTTGTTCTAATACACTGGCCTTTGCTTTGGCCCCCAGGCAACATCTTCATCTCCTTTCGGCTTATCCCGTTTTACAGGGGTTGACACAGTGAGTCAACTATTTTCATCTCACCCTGTCCTCCGCATCCTCAACTCCAACTCCAACCACCTCCATGTCCTCCCTCACCGCATCCATAAATCCCCTCTGGCCTTCCTCTTTGTCTCCTACCTGGTAGCTCCATGTCTATCATTCTTCTCCCAATTTAACCACTATCCCTCCTCTGAACATGTCAAACCATCTTATTCTGGCTTCTCTAGCTTTTTCTCCAAACCTTCCTGTCTCTGTTGTACCCCTGATTACCTCTTTCCTGATCCTGTCCATCCTTGTCTCTCCTAAAGAGAATCTCAGCATCTTTAACTCTGCCACCTCCAGCTCTGTCTCCTGTCTTCTACCTATTCCTAGTGTCTCTAGTCCATACACCATGGCTGGTCTCACAACTGTCTTGTAAACCCTTCCCTTCACCTTAGCTGACACTATTGTTTGCCTCTCTTCCACAGTCTCCACTGCTCTGGACAGTTGAGCCTAGGTATCTGAACTCCTCCACCTTCACCACCTCTGCTCCTTGTAACCTCACCATTCCACTGTCCCCCTTTTCATTCACACACATGTACTCGGCATAGGCGTAGCCACGGGTGGGCCTGGGTCCGCCCACTTGTCAGTTATGCCCGCCCCATCCAATGAGAGGGCTGCTCAAACTTGGCTATAATACTTTGGGGTTGGCCCACCCTAATTTGTTCGGTCCCACCCATTTTATGGGTTCTGGCTACGCCACTGGTACCCGGTCTTGCTATGACTGACCTTCATTCCTCTTCTCTTTAGTGCAAACCTCCACCTCTCTAGGTTCTCTTATAGTTGTTGTCTACTCTCACTGCAGATCACAATGTCATCAACATCATGGTCCATGGAGACTCCCGTCTTACCTCATTTGTCAATCTGTCCATCACCAAAGCAAACAAGAAGGGGCTCAGGGCCAATCCTTGATGCAGTCCCACCTCCACCTTAAAGTCCTTTGTCCTTCCAACAGCACACCTCACCACCATTGTGCTGTTCTCATACATATCCTGCACCAGTCTAACATACTTCTCTGCGACTCCTGACTTCCCTTATACAAAACCACTATGCCTCTCTTGGCACGCTGTCATAGGCCTTTTCTAAATCCACAAAAACACAATGAAGATCCTTCTGACCCTCTCTGTACTTCTCCATCAACATCCTCAAGGCAAATATTGCATCTGTGGTACTCTTTCTCAGCATAAAACCACACTGTTGTTCGCAAATCACTACCTCTTTCCTCAACTGAGCCTCAACTACTCTTTCCCAAATCATATGGCTCTTCAGCTTTATTCCTCTGAAATTGCTACAACTCCCCACATCACCCTTTTTGCAAATTGGCACAAGAACACTTTTCCTCCACTCATCAGGCATCTTGTCTGTCTCTAAAGTTCTATTGAACAACCTAGTAAGACAATTTACCACTACTTCCCCTAAGCACTTCCATACCTCCTTTGGTATGTCATTAGGACAGACTGCCTTTCCACTCCTCATCTTCTTCAGAGCTTTTCTAGATTCATCCTTTCTAATCGAATCTACCGTCTCCCTGCTAAGAACTGGCTCCTCATTCCTACACTCCCTATCATTTTCCTCATTTAACAACTCCTAAAAGTATTCCCTCCATTTTTCTAGTGCACCTTCCTCACTGGTGATAACATTTCCATCTCTGTACTTAATTAATCTCATCTGCTGCACATCCTCCTCCCAAGGATTTACACCAAAGATTGACACCAAGGATTTACACTGGCAACATCTTTGGTGTAAATCTCCAGGTTTCATCTCCTGGGCAAATTTGAATCCCTGTTCTTGCAGTTGCCTTCCAAATAGGGGAGTTGGCTTCCAGAGGGATGCAAGAAGGTACGGTATGGTGTAGTGTGATTTGGGTGGCAGTCATGGAGACTGTTGCCCTCTTGACCTAGAAACAGGCAATCACGTAAAAATAGATAAAGGGATGAATGGACAACTTTTTTTATTATTATTATTGCCAGTAAAGGGAATAATTATTTGACTACCCTGCTTCCTTAGTTATTTTCTTGTTCATTTAAGTGCCAAGTACTACTACAGGTATATTTGTTTGGACAAATATAATGATAACAACAAAATAGCTTTTTTCCATTAAAAATAAAATCTATTTCTATTAATTTAACCACTTTTCATGGTTTTCTTGAAAGTAACTAAAATCACTTCATTTCTTAAATCAACAGCAATGGTCTTGTACTGACCAAAACAATGCTTTTAGACATTCTTAATTATTGTGGTCATTGTATTCCTCAGGTAATATACTGTACCTTTGGTGGTACAAGGCATCAAATTAACAAGAAGGAGAACAAGGGTGGCCTGATAACAACTTTAATGTCTGTATATTGTTACTTTTGGTCATTTTCTACCACAATAAAACAGATGACAATTTTTGGCAAATTTCATTTTAATTTAACTGACAGACATAGGTAGACAGACAGACAGACAGACAGATAGACACAGTCACATGGCTCAAAGGTTCAATTTTACATTACTGGAAGGTGTTAAAGTGAAAAAGCAGGAGAGTAATAAGTTCTTTATCAATACTTGTATAATTGCTGATATATTGATAATACCGTCACCAAGTTCTAGCTGAGACTAGATGCCGTCATATCATTGATGTCAAACTCATTTTGGCTTAGGGGCAACATAGAGCCACACCAGTGATAACATAACATAACAGTTCTCTATAAAAAATTCCATGTTATTTTCCTATGTTTCCATTCAAATAAGTACAAGGCATAATTCATCATTAATCATCGTCACAAATGATCCAAACATGGAGAGTTTGTGCACCTCTTTACCTAAAACATCATTGAATGGCTCAGGTTGAAACCCCCAGGAGACTGGTTTTGCTTGCAGGCGGTAGGTTTGACACCCTGCCTAAAATGTTCAAGTTTCATCATCAAGATGTACTGATTTTTCTTCTTATAATATATGGAGTGGGGAGGTAGCAGTTGCGATTAAAAAATAAGGTGGGATAAACTGTATAAAATCTGTAATTTTACTGTAAAAAAAAAGCAAAAAATGGTGAAGAAGTGATTTCCCATTGGTGATAAGACACCAACAGCGCTAAGGAGGACACATCTGCGAGACCCTCGGACACTGTTACCAATTTATCAATAAGTGGTTGAATTAACCCTGAGCTGTAAAGTGTGTCTTTTTCAAGGCTGGCTCTAGCCTTCCATTCAAGTCACTTCAAACTTCTGAAATTCTTTTTCTTTCCTTTCCTTTTTTTTTTCCTCATAGTTTGTCTGCAAGGCTAAATATGTATTTTTTTTTTCCATGTGTCACCTTGTTGTAAAACCTCAGCCTAAGAAATCTCTATCACTTTGACCAAGAAGGTCAGATTTTGAAAGGGATTGTCTGCATATTAATAAGTAGGAATATTCACAGAAAACAAATAATATGAAAGTCTTCTTGATTGAGAAAAAAAATAATCATATTTTTATATATCAACGCCACTGAAGGGCTGAGATACACTGCAGTAGTAGATTATAGATATATATTATTACTATATATGTACTATACTAATATACAGGGTTTTGGGTTATCAGCTGTGCTGCCATCCTGCTTCTTGTTGTCTATAGTACTTGTGTGCACATTATTTATCCATTATAAAAAAGAGATGCTTCCAAACTAGTTGCAGGAACAATATTTTATTTGTTGTAAGATGCTTCCAGTTGCTTCCAGAACAAGCTTCTTTTTTAATTACATTCCTGTCAGATGTTGAACATTAGGTGTGTATATATAGGGGGCCCTCTGCGAACCCAAGTCCATTTCCTTAACCACTAGGCCACCAACTGCCCAAAATCAGAAAAAATAGTGAATGCTTCATGAGACTGCGAGTCATATATATATATATTTATATGACTTATATATATATAATATATATATATAATAACATACATATACATATATAATATATGTATATGTAAGAACATGTACATATATATGTACATGTACATACATATACATATATTTTTTATCATATATATTCTGGTATATACCGTATATATATATATATATGTATATATATATATACAGTATATATGATACTGTATATGATAAATTTATA
>JAFBJS010000797.1:41662-70797 GCA_016785265.1 Paraplagusia blochii
ACATACATTGATATGTCCCTGCTCCTCTGAGACTGCTTCATCAGTGCGAGACCTTCAAGAGCGACGGCCAGGATTTCGAAACAGACTTGATTTTCATCTGATTGATTAGGAGCTAATCCTGATTTATTAATCACCCCATGTAAAATACACTATGGTAGATGCATGATTGAGCCAGTACTTGCTCAATCCAGTACTTGAAATGCAGAATAGTCGCATCGCAGAAATTTTCATGTGGAAATCAGCCACAGTTCATACCCTTAACCGATGTCCTAATGAACTGTAGGCTGTATATACTTCTAAGTTATATACAGTCAATGGTTAAATAAACAATACAATGTAACGCAGAGTAAAGCCTTTACACTGAGTAAAGGGTATACTGTATATTGTAGTTATATGGTAGTCCACAACCACCATATTGAACCCACATTTTCTGTTTAATACTGTAAACAACAAATAAAGACTCCACGAAAAGCTGTGTGAGTCACACTTTCCATCAAACAGTGAAAAATCATCATTTTCAATCATCCAGTTCATGGTCAAGGTTGGAGAGTTTGATTAGGCAACAGGGCATAAATCTTCTCAAGTACAACAGCAACAGTTTGCCTCTCATCCAAGAACACTTCTTCAGTAGATCTTCTGACCTTAACTTATTTCACGACATATGTAACATCTCTGAAGGAGCCTAAAGGCCGAGGCTGAGTGAAAATTTCATTAAAACTGGAGAAGCGGCTTGGATGTGAGGTGAAACCTTTTCTAGAGAGAATTTATGCCCAGTTGCTTGACTGGACACTTCAACCCACGACCTTCATGGAGGTTTCCAGCTGAGGACCAATGTTTCCTCTATTTTCTATAGCACAGGGTAAATGAAACATGTGTGAATGTCATGACTATGAGCAGGTTTGGAGAACTGTACAGTATGTTATCAACGTAATCAGGAGAAGATGGAAAAGTCGATTAATCTGGAAACCCCTAAATAATGGTCAAGCTGATAGAAAAAATAAGAATGTAGGTGTAGTTTACACTGGAAGAAAGTTAACTTATAGCAATTTTATATGAAGCCAGAATAGTCTCAAAAAGAACACACACACAAGCACGGATCCATGAACATATCCAGAGTAATTCACAAATGCACTTTCAGAATAAAAACACAAGTGCGGACACACAAATGCATTTTACAGAATTCACCAGTGTTGGTGAATAACTTATTACTTTACTTGTTACAGCTCTGTAAAAGTAACTAGTTATGTTAGTAGTTACTAAATTATAAAAGTAACTAATAACTAGTTACTTTACTTTAAATAATAATAATAATAATAATAATAAAAACACAATTGTGAATTATCATACGCACATTCACGTTCGAGTACGATTGTGTATTTTGTAGACATTTCTTGCGCAGACCGGATACACGATCAGTCCCTCAGCAGCCAATCAGAAGTCTTGTTTGGTTTTTTTACACAGTGAAAAACAATTCTCTTATACATTATCTGTATACTAACCATTTTGACATTTTTTTTTTTTTTTGCTGGAGACATTCTCACATCAGCTTTGATCTCCAGACAATGAGTTCCGGCATATATGCTCTCCGCTCCATGTAGTCTCCAGATCAATGCCGCTTTACCAGATAGAAATAGAAATGACATCAACACAATCAATGTAGATCCATTAACAATGTGGACATACATTTTTTTTAGCCAAAACGCTGCTCTTTATATCCTTATATTGTTTTTATCGATCAGCTCAGGAAAAAATGAAGGGGAAACCCCCCATCAGAGCCAAATACGCAGCAACATTCTTGATTTTTTTTCTTTGTAACCGCTGCTGCACATCACAGCTTCGTTTGCAGTTCAAAGTTTAGTAAGCCAAACAATCAGCAAGTCCAAAAAGTGGGGAAGAAAAAGTCTCCCTGCTTCCTGTGTCTGGATGCGACAGCTCTCAACTACTGTGAGTTACAGTAATCACTGTAGCAACGGCAACGTCCTTGATTAGAACACTGTCATCCACAACTACTGACAGGGCTGGAATTTTCTGTCCATGACAGCTCCACTTAATATGGACTGACATTTTTGTCTATGGATCAAATCATTTGGTTCCATAGTGCAGCAGATAGCACAGGACAGACAGGACACTGTACAAAGTTGCCCCCGTACACCAGCCACCGAGTTGGAAGTGTGTGCTCAATGGCGCCTCCCGTGGGAGTCTGTGTTTCTAGCAAAATCTCACATTGTAAATATCCACGTGCACTGTGGTACTTTGACTTCAGCCTCGTGTCTACCTGCATAATTTTTGCTCTGCATTTCATATTAAATAAGTTGATTCACTTAGATTAATTTAATTATCAGTGAAAATTGAATTGCATCGAGGTTTGCACTGGGGTCACAGACCACCGACAGAAAATGTTAACGCACTATAATTATTGACATTTATTAATCTCACTCAGAATCGTTTTTTTTTTTTTTTGAACATATTGACAGTATTTTCATTTTAACTGCCTGCATGGCTGTACTCTGTAGAAAAATGATAAGATGCCGCTCCTGCTTTTGCACTCACTCCCTCTTTCCCACATACACATTAGTTCTCCAGCAGAAAATGACCAGCTAAGCTCATCCACGCAACAAATTGAGAAGAGGATGCAAGAGCAGGGTGGCAGGATCTTGTTATGGTGAGGGAGCCTTCATTACTCAGAGGCCTCTGTTCCAGCCATCGGGTTTATCTGGGGGCCTAATAAAGTGGAGCAAAACATATTGTCGCGCAAATTGCAATCTGGACTTGTTTGATTGCAGATGAAGTTAAAAATGTGTCTGAGGATTTGGACAGTGGAGAACAGCAGCAGGCTGATCCCAAAATTCATCACTTTACTGCCGCACACTTTTGGATCAGTGGCTCTTAGTACACGGAGGGTATAGATTTTTTTTGTTGTTGTTGTTTTTTAGTGGTAAGGTGCAGAGAGAACATATGGATCTACAGCTACTTGCTGCAAATGTCTTTTAATTACTACTTTGTGTCCTCAAATCTGTTCAGGTGGCAAAGTAATGTGTTTGGTGGAGTTGTAGTAACAACTGCTAAAATACATGAAAGCAGAATACAGAACATTGTTGTTGTTTTGTAATTAATTGGATACAGGGTTTAACAAATCACAGTCGAACTTTCCTGCTCCTAAAGACATTTTTCTACAGTTGGCGTCCCGACATACAAACCCAAAACTCTATGATTTTCACCGACCTACAAGGACACAAAGAGTAACGAGTGCTCATCCAGGAGGCTGAGCCCAGATTACTTTACTAGTTACTGCTCTGAAAAAAGTAACTAGTTACTTACTAAATCATAAAAGTAACTAATAACTAGTTACATTACTTACAAAACAAAAGTTTAGTGATGTGTCCTGTAGCAACTATCGTAAATAAATGGTGTGATACAATTAAAAACAAAATAGATGTTTAGACATTTTGACAGGCATCTTTATTGTAACCTCAACTTGCCACTTGCTGTTGTCTCGCTTGTTGGTTTGTGCTGCTGTACGGTGTCGCCTGTGTGTGTGACTGTTTATTTCCCTATAAGGCAAGAAGACCCGCCCAATCTCTTTCTGATTGGCTCAGCCTGAAGCGTTAACCTCTGTCAACCAATTATCACTCCTTTTCAACGCGTGGGTTCAGTTATTGTGCACAGTCGTCTTTCACTCTAGACTGTGAGAGATACCACACATACTGACGGGCAGCAGACAGGCTCCGCTGCTACACAGTACTGTCTCCGTGGCCGGGAGAAACCGTCCATTTGGACCACAGATAGTAACGAGCCCTTTTACACAAAAGTAACAATAACGGCCTTACTGAATGGGAAAAGTAATGTGTTATGTTATTGGTTACCTAAAAAAAGTAGTTTTGTTAGGTAATGGCATTACAAGTAACGTTTTTAGTCCCAACACTGGAGGACACACACTGAGACAATTTTGTTGGGATATGCTGTCTCCCTTCGAAGACATGTGTGCTACTTGCTTTATTTTGAAATTAAAAAAAAAAAAAAATTCTATTGTTTAATTTTAGCATCTGAGTGTGTGGATTTTGGGCTGCGGTTTTGGTCACAATTAATCATGATTAGTTGACATAATCAATAATCCTAAGTACAAATAACAGCTTAATATACAGTATGTATTCCAGACATTCCTCAGATGTTTGTGTCTAATTTAAGTAATGGAATTATTAATATATAAGTATTATTATTTTATTTTTGCTAATTCAATTAATTATCTGATGAAAATAAAAATAATTAATAGCTGAGTCCCCAGTGGGAATGTTTGTCTTAGTAGCAGACGTGCTTCAACAGGCTGCCCTGTGGAGGCGCCAAGCATGTGGTTCCTCTGGGAATGGAATCCTAGAACTCTCTGCTCTGCATATAAAGCAGGGGTGCTAACCGTGTGGAGTCATTTCTGTCCATTTTGACGTTGATGAAGTTGTAGAAGGCAGTGATTTTCTTTAAAACCGTATTTGTGTTGCCCTGGATGACCCTCCTCTTTCATTTAGGCTGCGAAAATACATAAATATATCCCCACAGTCTTCTTTTTCCTTTTCGCTGGTCCTTTTTTTTTCAGGAGTTGCTACAGTGAGTCAACAATTTCCATCTCCCCCTGTCCTCTGTATCTTCTACTCTGACTCCAACTACCTCCATGTCCTCCCTCACTGCTTTGATTAATCTCTTCTTTGGCTCCTACCTGGAAGCTCCATCTCTAGTTTCTTCTACCAAAATATCCACTGTCCCTGCTCTGGACATGTCCAAACCATCTTAATCTAGCTTATCTAGCTTTTTGTCCAAACTTCCCTGGCTGTGTGTGTGAAAATAATTATTGGACAAAATAATTATATCATATTAGGTTCATTTAGGTGTTCAGTCTACATACTGTACACGTGGTGTACGGATGGCCAGATTAACAGAATGAGCTAAAGAGGTTGCAGCCCTGGGCCTTTCCACCAGGGGGATCCTCAGGTCGCTGATGTCAAGTGACTAAAATTAGTGGAAGTAGTTTACTTATAATAATTTTACTCTACTTCAAACGCCCATAGCATCTTCTTACGCTCTCTTTTAAAGGTATTAAAGCTGAGAAGAGTTAGAGATTTTAGGTATGAAATACCTATAAAAATGTGCTACCACTTCTTACGAGAGGGTAGGAAAATATTATGGGTGCTTAACATATTTAAAAATATGTAACCACCATTAAAACAGAGGGTAGGAAAGTATTATGGGTAGTGAAATATTTCAGAACACTCACCGTCACTTTACATATTTTTTTTTTTTTTTAAATATGGCTTTACATGTTAGATTGTCTAAGTCACAGGTGTCAAACTCAGGCCCGGGGGCCAAATACGGCCCGCAGTGTTATCGTATCTAGCCCGCAAAATAAAATCGATGTTTAGTAGAGATGAGCCAGTATGTAGACCTTATATACAGCCAGAATATATTAAAAATGCATGCTTTCTGTTATAGCACATACATTTGTCTTGTAAAGAAAGATTTACATTAAAAATGATCTGGAAAGGCTATGAAGAGGCGGAATAAGAAACAAAAACCACTGATGATTGAATTTTTTCGAATGTATTTCTAACATTAAGCTATGGCTGTTCCAAATGCAATGTTTCCATATGAAAGAAAACATATTTAATATCTGTAGAGAAGGAAATACATGTGCATCTACAGTTAATTTCTTAATATATATTGAGTTTGGCCCCTGACTTCATGCCAGTTTTTAATTCTGGCCCGCGTTGAAATTGAAAGTTGAGCCACCACCATGGGTTTTCATCCTCAGTTTTTTGCTGTAATGATTACGACTGAAAGGTAAAAATTCTAGTTAAATATTACATTTTCTGCTGCACTGTGGGATTTTTACCCCTTCTTTTCCATCCATAACATCAACGAAGGTTTTGCTCACATCCAGGTCAGTTATCCTCAGGAGTGTATTCTCCTTTCTCCACAGGGTTTTTAAAAATTGCATGTTCACATGAAGTTACACAGACATGTTATCATTATATGTGAAACAATGGATTTCTGCAGCAACATTGAATTTTGTTTTATTAAAGATGATTTTTTTTTTCAAAATCCTGACCTACAGCATCATATTTTGAGACAGTTTCCAATAGTTTGTCTTTTTTTCCCCCTTATTTCCCAACTTGTTTTGAAACTCTGAACTACATCGCTCCCCCTCCCATCTCCCTCACACTCCTCACCTCCTAACGGTGAAGCTGCAGACAGGAGCACCGGAGTGAAAGAGCCTGACTAATCAGTGTACAGCTCAATTTAAGTCACCTTGTTACTGGGAACTGTTCCAGGAGGTGGCAGTTATGGTGGTAACCAACCTGATAATAGTCTCGCCCAAGGACGAGTCGCTCTCATATCATTCTCACCTCTTTTTTTTTTTTTTATTTTTTGTGAACCCAGACCGAAGGAGTCAGGACCTGGTGGTTACACGAGTATAAAGTTCCTGCTCCCAAGCAGATCAACACTTGGGTAAATGAACACAGGAATTCTTTTATTATTCCTGTCTGCCGGCTCCCCTCACAGCTGTGTTGGCCTCTCTCTCTCTCTCTCTCTCTCTCTCTCTCCATCTGCTGTCGCAGGTGTGTTTTCAGTGTCTTGTCGATCTTTCTTTGATCGCTGCTGGTTTCCACCAGTGTTAAAATTTTGCCCTTGTTCAGTTCTTCGTCTTTGTTCTGTCTTGCAGAGGTGTTGTTGTTTTGTTTTTGTTTTTTTTATTTTTTCTTCTTTTGCAAAGAATAGAAAAAAAAGGGGGAGAATTCTTCTTTCTGTACTTTTTAGTCCAACAGCAGAATCTTTGGAAATCACAGAAAATACCAAAAGGTAGTGAGGGAGTCTGCTGAAGTTTCTTTTGTTTTTTTTTTTTTCCTCTCGGCAACAAACTTTGATTGTTCTAAAGACTGATCAGTTGTCTGCATCTTCAGGATACAGGATCTTCCCATTTGTATGGAGTTTTATAAACTTATTTTGCTCTCTTATGGTTCTTGGTTTCATTTATTAACTTATAAACACACGTTAAATGATTACAAATAGGATTTAAAAAATCCTATTATATTTTCCTGCACAATTTCAATTATGTTTGTGACTTATTTTATCATCTCCACATATCATTCTGTTATCAGTGATGAAAACATTTTTTGATGATAGTGAAGCTCAGCTGCCATAATACGTATTGTAGGACAGAGATGAACTTTCACCTGCAGAACACAGAGGTATTTTGATCAGCACAGCTGAGAAATGTAGTTTTTTGTTATATTTTGCTAATCTATAAAAAGGGATATCTGACTTCTCTTCCATTGCTAATTTAAGTTTTTTTTTTTTTTTTTTATGGGTGTTTCGCAGCATCAACAGTGTCAAACACTAAAAAAAACCTTGACCTAATTGCCTGGTAAATGTTTACAGTATATACTGTATATTATATTTATTTAAGAAATAAAAAAATGACCGTTCTCTTTCGCAGATGACAATATTTGTTTTGCATCAACGTAAAATAACAAAATGTTCGTGCCATAACATAGCGTATACGCTGCTTTTACACAATGCTAAAAGTTCCGCAAATATTTTGGGGCTACATACTGACTAGATAGCCCCACTCTAGTTCACATATAATGATCTCAGAAGCCAAATATAGTTGAGCAAAGTTGCAGTTTCAGATGTGCATGTTTCCCCTTGCGTTTCCAGATGCCATCCATGCCAAACCAAAAGTAAAGCAAACTAACATTTATAACTTTTCATAACACCGAGGAAATACCGAGTTCATCCGAGCTACAGCCGGCAGCCTCCGTCAACAGCGTCACCCCTCTGTGTCAACCTCTCTGGGTTCATCATCGTGTAAGTGCTCTATCAGAAATGTTGCATTAGTGTTAGTTAGTGCAAATCATCATGATTACTGGAGTGATGGCAGCACAGAGTAAATATTGTGGAGAACAAACACCCTCAGACAGTCCCCGTGGGAGGAGCTGTCTCAGTGTTTAGAACGAATGCAAGATAATCAACTCGAAATCTGTTGATGACACATTAAGAAACGGCAAATTGCCAGTTTAAAATGATTAGTTGACTATAATGTTCTTATATTTTCATACTCAATAATGGCACAAATGGCTACTGTATAGTGCAGATGCTCAGTGCTGCCACTGCTGCTGGAGAATGAGCGCTTTCAGAGGAGGAGACTCAGACGATTTCCCTTTTAAAAGTCTTAGTCTTACACCTCAGAGCAGAGGTTCTAATGATCTCCAAGGCTTGGACAAATTAAATTTAACTAATTAATAGAATATTTCTGGTTGCTGCACTAGCTTATTGTTTTTTTTTTAGTTAGGTTATTGTTAGTTTTAGTTAAATCTGCAGCAGTCCCCTCAATAGTTAAAAAAGCAGGATAATTGCAGACAGATTTTAGGAAAACACTGCTGAAATATATTAAAAAAAAAAAAATTAACATTTGAACATTTTTGTGATAGAGGTAAAGCACACTTCATAAAAACTAAACCAAGTCAATCTCTCTTCGAAAATTCACTAGGTAAAAATGTAGTAAATAATAAAATAAATGAAAAGTCTGTTCCTTTTCTGTCTGTGATGGACATGTCAAAACAAATAACAGACAATTTGTGTTGCTGTAAATAATAATAAAAAATATATATATAGCCAAGTCAATCATCAAATCCGTTTGTCTCATGTTGTAGCAGCTTGTAACCACATTCCCCCAGGCCTACAGAAGGGTGATGAGTGACAACTGTATAAACAGTATAGCGGTGTGAGGCGAGCACATCTGGCTTTGATCACCATGGCGACGCTTGTGCAGAGAGTGACAGGGCAAGCAGAGCGACGCTGACAGAGTCTCGTGGGAATCATTATCCTGTTTAGTGAGACTAATGAGAGAAAAGGTGTTGCACCTCAGACTTCTGATGTTGCTCTTTAAAGAACACACACACACACACACACACACGCAGATTCTCACTAATAAGCTGGAGCTCATGCAGGTTTGAAGTCATAACAGACACATTGTGTATCAAAGATGCAAATCGACGTCGGGGTGAAGAACTGTTACAAAATCCAGTCGTAAGTGCAGTGGCAAAGCATCCGGTGAACCAATTAACAGTGTTGCCACCAAGTACATGACAAGTCTGTCAACAAGAGTTTATTTTTTTTTTCATTATAACACAGATAAATGGATCATAACATAAATTAAGAAAACATAATAACAAGCCAAACTAACAGTTATACGATCACTTTCAGGGTGATCACTGCTAAAATCTGATGTTTATACAGTAGATGCTGTCCAAATAATATTAAAAATAGCAATATTAAAAATAAAAAAAACACAGTGGGACATAAAGTTAATCTTTACTTGATGAGGCATTAAATATCACAGTGTATGGCTGCCCGTGAGTATCATTAAACAGAGGGTCATAGAGGCTGGCACAGGAAATAACCTTCTTCTGTTTAACTGCTGCCTCTGCATGTTGTAGCTTGGCAAGTGTCTTTGTTACAACATTGTAGCTTCTTGGCAAGGTATTTCTCTTCTCCCGCCAATGAATAGTGATAGCTTCAGGGAAAATACCAACAGTGGAACTTCTAACTTATTGTTATCACGAACCACATAGTATTTAATTGAAATAAATAGCATCAGATCAGAGGTTGTAGTCGTGTGGATTAATTATGAACCACTGAAGGGAGAATGTGACTTAATAATTGCAATTTGTTGATAATAAGTCGAAGTCAACTTTATTTTCAAATATATCATATAACAGGGACATAAGGCACCGTCAACTCGCACTCCTCTCTGACCCACGGTGCAAAAGCAATACACAAATACAATACAATATAAGAGAGAGACATTCACATGGGCCAGCAGTGGTGGCCTAGTCGTTAAAAAAGCAGACCTGGGTCCACAGGGCTTCAGGTTCAAGTCCACCAGCTGCCAGGTTGCTACTGAGATGCTTCTTGTGGGCTCACCACCCACAGGAAGGCTCTCAATATGGTGCAATGTGATTTGGGTGGTACCAGCTGCCCCTGTGACCCAGCAACGGACAAGCAGAAGAAGATGATTGAATATTTACAAGGTAAAGAGGTGAGTTTGTGGACAGTATGTGTGAATACTTTTTTTTTTTTTTTATGTTAATTATTGTTTGTCTAAGTTGTAACCACATCTGCCTTATAGAAGTCCTTTGGTTCAACCTTTGGTAGAACCAACCCACACTGACCAGTACCTCCGTTTTGACTCTCACCACCCACTTGAACACAAACTGGGGGTTATCCAAACTCTCCAGTCACGTTCAGACACCATCTCCACCACAAATAGAAGTAAGATGAGGGAACAGGCACATGTGCAGACATCCCTGGTTTACCGTGGTTATCCCACAGTAAACCAGCTACAACTGTTAAAACATTTATTGAAGAATCAACTTTTTTGTGTTCATGCAAATTTTTTTTTTTTTTTTTAGTTTTACTCCATTTTTGACCTGATTTTGAAATTCTCTTGCAGGAGCAGCTGAAACTTCTGAAATCCACCCCCCTGGGGAACAGTAGAATGTCTCTGATTCCTTTGTGCCGTACAAAAAAGAGGTGAGGTCCTGTCTGACCATTACTTTTTGTTTTTTTAAGTCTAATTTTCAAATGTAATATTCAGGGTGATGTCTTTTTTTCTCATCCAGTTTGTTGATATTATCCTGTTTTTTTTGTTTGTTTCTTATTTTTTATATTAATCCTGGAAAAAATGTCTGACAAGAAACACCTCAGGCAAATAACTAAGGAATGGAGAAAACCCCATCTCTATCTCAGTGTTAGAGATCAAAATGATACTGATCTCTGTGTTAAAGCAGAAGTCAGCTCTGCTCTGGCAAAAATAGATTTAAAAATAGAATTTTTTTTTTTTTTTTCATGCTCAACGTTTGACATCTTCATTTTTCTTGAACCAAACTACTTTCTTTAACGCTGCCTGGAAACTAAATTTCAACATCTCAGTCAGGGATTCAGGTCCAAGTCCATCAATCATGCACATTTTTCATCTATAGAGGGAGACATTTAATATTAACAAATGACCAGTTGCTGAAAAATAAGTCTTATCTTACTGACATTTGTGCTGACATATTTCCACGACTTTTGCAGAGCTGCACGTCTACGTGGATTGGGGTTGGACGTCTTGCGTGGGCCGTTGACGAAACACGCATGTGGTAAACTGCCAACAACTGTAGAGTTTTGAAAAAAAAAAAGCTAACATTAAACCGCAATTCAGTCATGCTGCAGCACGAAATGAGAAAAGACAAGGGAGCGTATTCAAATTAGGACGCTGGCATTAAGTTGCTAACACATTGATGCCCCTGCTTTGCATCAGGTTTGTTTCCAAGGAAAGGTTGTGTTGCATTTGCGTGACTCCAGATTCTGCAAGACATGATCCGATCTGCACTTGTTGTTAATATTATTTAAAATCGAGGAATTAATCAATGTTTAAATCAAACTCAGCTGTATGGATTGGTACTCTTTGCACATTCACAGCATGTGTGACTCCACTGCAGCATGTCTGCACTCATTCCCATCCCACTCTTTTTCTCTCCCTGTCTGTTGTCTCCCCAATTTCCTCATTTCACCCTGTGCTGAGGTAGACGTCTGCACACTCCGGATTTGGATTTTTTTTTTTTTTTTTTCTATCTAAAATTGCAGCTTGGTGTGTGATCCAGTTTGGTTTTTAACAACATATTCTGCTCTACTTTTGATTGCTGATATAAACTCAATGTAATATTGACTACTTTCCTACATTTTATCCCATCTTGTAGGTGGGTGTTGATTTCAGTTCAGCTGTAACAGTTATAGAAGCCTGGGGGACAGTCGTGGACATTTGTGACTTGTTGTCAAAATAGAGAAGTACAAATTCGTTGCAAAACACTCACTTGACCACACTTCATTGACCACTTGGTGACAGCGTTGTCCCATGCTGAAATGCTGATTGGCTAATTTTTTCACAATTTTTCACAAGTTGATCACAAAAAAATATAGTAGGGAACTAATTGACTTGTTGGTTCATTTTGGTTTCGTCAAGCACAAACTTGCTTGTTTGTATGAACTAACATAAATAACAGCTAGTGATTGGTCGATGAGTCTTCGTGAAGCGTTTCACATATATCAGAACATGAAAATGAAAGTGAATGCGTTGTGAATAAGAATGCTTGTGAACTGTTTTTTTTTTTTAATTATTATTATAAAAAAGAAGTTTACCCTACATCTTGAAGTTGTTTTTTTTTTTAATTATAATTATTACTTTGCCAACTGCAGAAAACACCTGCTCATACAGGGCACAAATAGAGAAATTGGAAGGACAACTGGTAAAGTTTGACAAACAACCATGATATACATTTATTTTCTGATATGAGATCAAAATGGCGGAAACTTTCTTTTTCCTGGAGGCTGTGACATAATTCAATGATGAGATGGAATAAAATCACAACAGAGATTCTTTGTTGTGACTGATACAACCTATTAACGGATGTGCGTCCTCACAGACACAGTTTGGCACGTTCATGTCATTTCGAAACAGTTCCTGTATTGGTCATGTGACTTTCCACAAGGGTTTGGCTCTATGAGCTCAACGTCTGTGCCGACATGTCAGTGTTGCCGGACCATCACTAATTGGTCACGTGACTTGTTTAAAGTCGCTATGCGCACCGACACAGTGTTTCGCTATATTAGCTCGACGCATGTGCCGACGCGTCAGTGTTGCCAGACTCATGACTAATGACAGCTCATTCATGCTAAAATAGTTAAATGTTTTTGGGGCAGTGGTCCCTTAGAGGTTAAGGAACTGGACTGGCGTCCACAGGTTCCCTCGTTCAAATCCACCAACTGCCAGGTTATGACGGAGGTCCATTGAGCATGGCACCATCCCCACTCATTGCTCCACGGGCGCTCACAGCTGCCCACTGTTCACTTTGGTGATGGGTTAAATGCAGACGTGGAAAACAATAGTAGGCTGACAATTTGGGAATTCCCAGGCATGAGTTTACCCATGCCTGTCACAGACTAATTGTTGTCAGGTAAAGGTGATGACTGGTTAACATAATGCGTTCAGCACAAACAGACTCATCATTTTTAAACACTGACAGTCAGAAAACAACCTGGCAATGATGTCTGGGAGATGACATTTGTTGGGACAGACAAGGTCTCAATCTTCATTTCACGGCCCAGTGTTGAATGCCAGCTCCTGCCTTCTGTTTTATTCTTCTCTGCTCGGCGATGCCATCAACAGGGAAGTAATAATGTGAATTTGCAGACAGGAAAAACATTGGCCCATATTATTATCAGGCTTCCCTTCAACAGCAGGCCTATTGGTCGACTGTTCTGTATGGAGTCTGCATGTATCCCACGTTTGTGTACATGGGTTTTCCTCCCGCCAGCTCATCAGGTTGATGGGACTCTGACATCATCTGCAGATATGAATGTGAGTGTGAATGATTGTTTGTCTCAGTACATGTGGACCTGGGATGGACTGGCAAACTGCCCAGGGTGTATCCCACCGTCGCCTGCTGACAGCTGGGATTGGCTCCAACACTCACCAGTGAGCCTATAAAAGAACAAGTGTTAGATAATAGACTAAAGATGGATGGTTAGAACCGCCCGGAAATCAGTAAAAAAAAAAAAAAAAACAGTCTCTGCAGTTGTATGTGTGGAATTGGAAAGGGAACTGTCAGAAGGAAAATCTGTTAAAAGAAGACATCAATAAAGGGGACGTTTCATCCTTGTGGTCCCCAACACTTTTTGACATCATACAATTTTGATAAACAAGATTTTATTATTTTTATTTTTTTTTCCCTGAACTAGTTTGTTAAACTGAGTTGCAAAAACGTAGAGCGTAAATTAGTCGACAATGTCAATTTATTACCCCTGACATTTTACAAGTAGACAAAATACCTTATATACAAATACAAATATAACGTTTATTCACTCACTTATTTATTCCCCACTGGGAAAATATAACAAAAGGAAGTTTTGAAAGAGAGAAAGTTTTATTGTGTTGAAATTTTATTATATTTTTAACTAATTGATGGATGTAATTTTGTGGTTGACATATTTGTTTCAATATATGCAAATACATTTATGTCCTCATACCAGTTTGTAGTGCATTTAAATTGTTTGTTGTTTGTAAATTTTAGATTGTTGATGTTTTTGTGTGTTTATGTAAACATGAGCATTTCATTTTGATGTTATATATTCCAGACAATCAGTTCCACCTAAATATAGTGTTATAGGTTTAGATAGCATTAGGTCTAAATATAGATTTAATTATATATTAGTTGCTTTGAAATATGTCACACCAGAGAGCCCACCAGCCACTCTCATTGTGAAAATAACCAACACTAACAAATTTTGGATTTTTGAGTGTCTGAGTTGCAAACACTCATCAAAAAGTGAGATAAGTGAGAAAATTTGATAAATTTTGCTGCTAAAAAAAATATATTATTTGTGTTTAATATTTTCACTCTAATAACATTCATTTAGCAACTAATTGAAAGCAGCTCATGAAATAAATATTATCTTCAAATCTGAGCCAAAATTTTTTTTTTTTTTAATGTATTTCCTGATCTCCAATCAGGATATTGCAATAGATATATAGATATATGTATATCTATATATCTATATATGATATAGACAGACAGACAGACAGACAGACAGATAGATAGATAGATATGTATGTATGTAGATATGTTCCCTTGGAAAATAATTCAAACAATGGCAGCACTTAAAGGACTTTAAGAACACTTTAAATAAAAAGTCACAGACATGATGATTTTTTTTATGTTTGTTTCGTCTGAGCCTTTTGTCCCGTCACCTTCTCGATGTCAACGAATGGACTGTTTTATGCAAACGGAGACGCCTACTCACCACCTATCAGCCCGAGATCAATAAAACTCATAAGTCTTTTCCTAAACCGAGCCAGCTTCTGCCTCAGACCCACAGAATATCCGTGAGCGTCAGACAGAGCAGACACTCCTCCTGATAAGGTGCCTCCTGTTGCATACAAATCCTCCGTCTGCGCCACCTTGTCCACTCCACCAGCCCGTACCTCTGCATACACCTCTCTTGAGACAGAGCAGAGAAGTAGATAACATTTTAGTGCATCATCCCAAAGACGACGACTAATGTGTAGGGAGTAAACGGAGTATTGTTTACAGCTTGACAAAAATGTTTAGAGGCGATATTTTAATGTACACATTTACATATAAACATTCAATGCGCAGAATGTTTTCAGGGCAAAACAAGTTAGTTCCCCGTGGTATATTAAAGAAAATACAATCAGTATTAGAGTTTAGTGCCTGAAGCAACAAAAAGATCTGAGACTGAACAGGTCGTCTGATCTTATTTGCAAGTTTTCTAACGTGTTTTGAAGTCCTTTTGATATGAAACGCCACTCCTGCTTTTGCAATGTAAATCAGGCACAACGCTACATGGTTCTATTGATATGCAAGCATGTGTTTTGCTTCATAGCATTTGGATTTTCAAAGGGGAACCAGATTCGACTCTAATTACAGATATGTGAGGTAAAGCAGAGCAAAAGGATACAGATGCAGGTGCGGATTCAGCAACAGGTCAACACAGAGGGGACACACAAGGCCAATGCAGACTAGCGGCTCTCTAGAACACAAATTTTTGTTATGAAAAAAAAATAAAATGGAATATGGCTTTACCTAACATACACTCTTAAAAAATATCAAAAACATACTGACAAGCTGTTTTATCAATGCTAACGCCAAAAGAGATACATAAATAATAATAATATATATACATATATAAATTGTAATATTTACATTTTATAAAACAAGGTTATTTAAAGTGACTAACAATGTCTTTGCTTTCACCCAGAGTCTACGTCATTGCCATGATTTCCTAAACCTTACTCTATCGGGAAGTGGTGCTCCAGTGGTTAAGGAAGTAGGCTACGGTCCGGCGAGTCCCAGGTTTGAATCAACCAGCTGCTGGGTTACTACTGAGGCCCACTGAGCATAGCACCATACCAACTCACTGCTCCATGGGTGCTCAAAGCTGCCCATTGTGGTAACGTGTTAAATGCAGTGGTCACATTTCATCGTGTGCAGTGGTGTCGATCACAATGACTTTCCCTTCCTATTTTTATTTGTGTATAAGAGACAGGTTCTGACTGGGTCTCTGATCCCACCCCATCAGTCTGCTCCCTCGCTGT
Organism: Paraplagusia blochii; assembly: GCA_016785265.1. Classification (NCBI taxonomy): domain Eukaryota; kingdom Metazoa; phylum Chordata; class Actinopteri; order Pleuronectiformes; family Cynoglossidae; genus Paraplagusia; species Paraplagusia blochii. The sequence goes on from JAFBJS010000797.1 coordinate 57,864, forward strand.
TCTTGAAGAGTAATTTCGAGTACCTGAGGGGAAACTACAGGAAAGCTGTAAAGCTGTTGAACAGCTCCAACATTGCAGAGCACCCGGGTCCAATAAAGACAGGTGAAAACAAAAACAACAGCGCGCATCATGATTTTTTTTTGCCTTAGTTAGTTAAGAGCCCATTAGTTGGCCTTTTAAGATAACTGTGGTTTTCTCCTGTATGTGTCTCATTGTAAGGTGGTTCCTGAGTGAATGTATTTAACCGCATTTGAAACTTTTATCTTGGCCACTTGATGAATCATCCTTGTGTTTTCCCCCAGGAGAATGTGTTCGCTGTATGTTCTGGAACCTGTCTCTTATAATGTGGTAACGTGTTAAATGCAGTGGTCACATTTCATCGTGTGCAGTGGTGTCAATCACAATGATTTTCCCTTCCTATTTTTATTTGTGTGAAACTTCTGTGCAAGTGATAATGCTAGTTGGGGTGGGTGGTTTCCAGTGGGCTCCCCACCTGCTTGAAGGTGCAATGTGATTTGGGTGACAGTTTTGGAAACTGCCACCATGACCCAGTAACAGATAAGTGGATAAAAAACAGTGGATGGACTTTAACAAAAAGCTAGCCCTGACTGTTCACTAGTGATATATATATATATATATATATATATATCTATATATCTATATATATATATATATATATATACAGTATATATATAGTATATATATAAACATTGCCTGGCCAAAAGAAAAAAAGGCGCCACAAAAAAAGGGTCATACACTCTAATATTTCTTTGGATCACCTTTAGCTTTGATTACAGCACACATTCTCTGTGGCTATCTCTGTGGATAAGCTTCTGCAATGTCACAAGATTTATTTCCATCCAGTGTTGCATTCATTTTTTACGAAGATCTTGCATTGATGATGGTGGAGTCTCCAGTCGAGATTCTCAATAGGGTTAAGGAAAAAGAAAGAAAGAAAGAAAGAAAGAAAAGAAAAACATCCATTGATGGAATAACCTGGTCATTCAGTATATTCAGGTAGTCAGCTGCACATACTATATATATACAGTATATATATAGTATGTGCTATATATATATATATATATATATACATGAAAGCGAGCTGTGATTGAAAGCTAAGGGATTTGTTTTGGTTTACATTGCTTGATTTTGCACCAATAAAATATTTAATACATGAACATCATATTCTTTCCAGAATGCAATGAATTGGTCAGCTATTGTGGGCGGATTTGAAACATATTGCTGGATGTGTCAAATTGCTGCAGACGGACAGCAGGGGCAGACGGTAATGGTCAAAAATACAGCAGGAGCTGGCAGAAGGAAGGCTGAAGAACTGGTCTGACGCTTATATCTTTTTAGTTGTACCTTTAGTTCTTGCAATTTAGATGAATACTTCATTTGTCATTTTTGTAAAAATTGTGGACATTATTAAACTGACCAATATTCACCAAAACTTTAACCAAGAAATAAAACACAGACAGATACAAGTGTTGGTTCCGGCTTGAAGCCCATTTTGTGGAAAATAAGATCCGAACCACTGTTACACACGACAGCACGACTAACAGGAACAGAAAGGTTACAGTGTAAATGAGGACATAAAAAAAAAAAGAGACTAAAAGGATGGGAAGCTGCCAATGTCCAAGTAGGCAGTAAACCAACCGATCCTCCCTGATCCTCCACGTGATTCGCATGCAGAAACCACCTGCAGCAGCATCTTTGCTCAATATCCAAGTCTCTGATTACCGGCTGATAGAAAGATCTAATTGAACTCTCATTCTGAATCATGCTATAGAGTATTAGTGTGTAATTAGTGAGTGATCCCATTGTGTTTATCCCGGGTTCACGGCTCAGAATGTAGGCCTGCATGCGAGCAGGAGGCTCCAGAGACGAAACTTTGATGTGTTTCCTTGATTGTATCCTCTGGCAGATAACACTGCTGTGTGATTTGGGGCACAGAGGTTGGATCGTCTGAGTCAGCGCTGGCTCTGCTCTGGGAGCAGCCACGCTCCCGCTCCTTTGAAATCACAGCAACTTTAGAGTCCGGCTGAAGGATCTGGCCTCCGCAGGCATCGAGTGAGGCGCCAGTGACAGACGAGAGGGTATCTTCAGGACTTTGATGTAGAGCACCACTGCTGCTTTTCATTTGTTCCTTCTAAATAGATGTCAATGTGGTCATTTTTTTTTTTATTCAGGGAAAAAAAAATAGTTTCTGTGGAAATACTTATGCAACACAGAGAGAGTGGAGCGCTTGATTCCGACTTTCTACTGACATCAAATTGACTCATTAATTAGCTTAAGTTACTCAGTGTCATACATGTACCTAAACAACGTTCCAGACCTACTTCTTCATGGCTCACTGTCAAATAAAGCTGAACTTTTCTGCCACACCTTGGGAATGCATTTGGATTTGTACCAGCCTCTCTGCAATCTGATTTTGGTGTATTTCACATATTTGCAGTGACATTTTCAGGCCCGCTGGGGTGAATAAACATGTGCATGAAGTATTATTTCAGCCAGTAGCAATGCTAAATGTTAATAAGTGATATTGGTATATTGGTCTTTTTTTTCCCACAGATTATTTTGTCACACACTCATAAAAACACACATAGACTGGAGGGTCTTCTGGACTCAACTTTAATTTCTCCTGAGAATAACAGCAGTCAGGTTGACTTGTTGTGACAGTTACCAAGGAGCTCTGACAGTGCTGACTTGTCACTTACCAACCACAAGCTACACCTCTATATTGTTTTTCAGTGCAACCCTATCTGTACATAGATAGATAGATAGATAGATAGATAGATAGATAGATAGATAGATAGATAGATAGATAGATAGATAGATAGATAGATAGATGAATATGAGACTGAATATGATTTTTACCTCTCAAGTGGCTTCTTCAGCTTTACTGAATGGCGACTTCATACTCTCAACCTTCATACTTCTTCAAGGATTTTATCTACTGAAGACATTTCTTGTATGAAGAATTGATAGATTGATGGAATGACTGATTGACTGATGGATGGGTGGATTGATAAATTAATTGATAGATGATTGATGGATGGATAGATTAATTAATTGATATACGGATGTGTTGATTGATTGATAGATGACCGGATGGACGGATACATTAATTGATGGACGGGTGGATGAATGAATTGATATATTAGCTGATGGATGGTTAAATTGATTGGTGGATGGATGGATGCATTTGATGAATTGGCTGATGGATGGATTAATAAATATATTAATTAATATATGGATGGATTGATTGGTTGATACATGGTTGTATTAATTAATTGATAGATGGATGGGTAGATTGATTAATAGATGGATGATGGATGGATGAGTGAATGCATTGATAGATGCATTGATGGATTGATGGAATGACTGATTAATAGATGGATGGAATGACTGATTGACTGATGGATGGGTTGATAAATTAATTGATATATTGGTTGTTGGATGGATTGATGAATTGACTGATGGATGGATAAATGGAAACATTAATTGATGGATGGATGGATGGAAGGAATTGATGGATGGATGGATGGATGGATGGAAGGAATTGATGGATGGATGGATGGATGGAAGGAATGGATGGATGGATGGATGCATTGATGGATTGGCTGATGGATGGATGAATAAATAGATTAATTAATTAATTAAATAATATATGGATGTATTGACTGATTTATACATGGATGGATTAATTGATAGATGGATAGATGGATTGATTGATTAATAGATGGATGATGGATGGATGGATGAGTGAATTGATAGATGTATTGATAGATTGACTGATGGATCCATGATAGATAAAGGAAAATTGCAGTCTCGTACTTCCCAAGTATCATCTGCATTATACAAACACTGTGATTTTCCACCTCAGTGAAGAAGCTCTCGGCAGATGTCCCTCTATGCTTTAGAATGTCACTTGGGAACGCGGCAAATGAACACCTACTTAAACAGGAATTTCTAGCGCCGCGCCAAAATACCCGGGCTTCTGCTCACATACTTTCAGAAACACTCCTGATGCTCTTGACTGTGAACGCAGGTAAATGAATTCAAACATTCCGTCAAAACAAGGTGTTGACTTAAACTGATCCGTTTTCAAAGTCAGCATTGATATGACCATCAGTATATTTTTTTCCAACGTCACTGCGACTGGTGCCTCAGCCTCCATATATGGTTATGTGAGCCCGTGTGTCACGTTACTTCACCATCAACTCGTACTTTAATATTATGCAGAAATGACAGCAGGGAATGGGAAAATTAGGCTCTTTGAGGAAAACAATCTGCATACGTGTCTGTAATAAATTCAAGGAATACACTGACTGTTGGTTGGTCTATTCCTCATAAAGGAGCCTAATTAAAGCAGGGAGCTTTGTCTTTGCTGCAGAGGAGAAACCAGCCTCATTTACAGAAACACTTCCAGTGCTGGGAGAAGACAAGCAGAGAACATAGTTCTGCTGTTAAACACCCACCCGGTGATAGGACAGACACTCAGGGGCAAGTAAAAAACAATCCCTGAAATAAAACTGATGAATATTTTCAGTGCACAAAGACAATTTAAAGGGTAAATTGAAGGAACGTGATGCCTTAGGCTTACACTGCTTTTTTCCAAGTCCCAAAAGGCTCTATTTTCTTAGTTTTAAGTGTATTTTTTTTTTTTTTTAGAGAGAAAAGAACATTTGCTTGTTGGATGTTTCAGCGTGAGTCTATTCCCTTCGACTCATCAAGCCTTGCATTCATATTGAAGGGAAAATAGTAGTTTTCTTACACTAAAATCCATCAAAAAAAGCTGTGTCTTTGTGTTAGTAATGACTGACACAAATGAACGGGAAAGAATATCTATGGCATCTACGCTTCTGGAAAGAAAAAAAAAAAAAAAAAGACCTCTCGCCACCTCCATGTATTTTCATTACTGTTCACAAGTGTATGTGTGTGTGTGTGTGTGGGCTCCCTACTTACTGTGTCCAATTTAAGACAAGAGCAGAGGCAGGAGTGTGACCTTTCTGCTGCCTCTACACAACTCACCTGTTGAAATCCATGGTCAGTCCCTTCCTACGGTTTCTGCTCCACGCAGCCATGCAGCCCTTCATGATAACATCTTTGGCCACATGGACAGAACCCTAAAAAGCCTCAGCACATAGGCGGTGCTATCTGTTTTCATTTTTTTCTTGCGTAATATAATTCTGGTTGGCAGCTAGAAAAGCACAGCGTGTCAGACATTAACTTGACTTTATTTTTCTTTTTTTTGCAAACCCCACTATATCTGAAAAAAAGATTATTCATTTTAGTTATCATAAAAAAAATAATATGTATTAAAAGGCAGTATCTACACTGGGGGCAACTTTTTTTTTTTTTTTTTCGCTATTTTCCCAGACTGATGAGGAAATACCATGAAACGAACAAAAATATATTTTTTTAACAGATTTGTAATTGGGATACATTGTAAGTAGAGTGGACAAATGTGACATTTTGTTATAAGCAGTCGCAGGAACAGCTGGTGCCACCCAAATCACACTGCTCCATAACGTCAGCCTTCCTATGGGTGGTGAACACTGGAAGTTAAGTGGGTCTGGATGATCAGAGCACCTCAGTGGCAACCTGGCAGCTGGTGGATTCGAACCTGCAGACCCAAGTCAGCTTCCTTCAGCACTAGGCCACCACTGCGACTGAATTCACTGAATTGGAAAAAAAAAAAAAAAAAATTATTACTCTGCACCATTTCAATTGAATCCTGATATTGATCGAGGATTGATGAAACATTGAAACAAAGGTCCCAACACCTAGTCATTTGTCCACAGTGGGTGAATAAATGTACTTCACTTTTATTAATTCAAAATCCAGTCTTCTCCCTGTACGTGTTATTAAAATAATTTGTCAATGTCAATAAAAATGTGTCTATAATATGTTTTAAAAATGTTTAATGGTGCAGAAACAGTTAGCATCAACGGATGAATTACGCTATTCTTGTTACAATAAAATAAAAAAAAATAGTGACCGCTGTGTTATAAAGCTTTAGATAAGATAATAGATCCATTTCTATGTCATTTGTGTGGCATCAAAAAACTTTGGATTCAGGTATAAATGATTCAGGAATGAATTTGTTAGAAGCAATGTCACCACATGGGCTGTTTGTTTGGGCTTTGGGCTTTCATTGTCAAAAGAACAAAATCAAACCACACATGAATAAAAGAAATGTTGAGGCCTTAGAGGCTGAAACAAGACCCAAGGATGACACTGAGGGGAAAAGAACCTCAGAAGTGAAGACTTCTGAAGGACCAGTGCTAAAATAAAATATTACCCATGAAACAAAATAATGTAGTTTAGATAAATTGATTGATATTTTGACTGAAGAAGTTGCGGCTGAGAGAAAAGGAACCCTTAACGTAACCCCAACTTCACTAACACTGAACACAAATATGTGTCACCGTTTTGTTCGCATGTCTAACGTAACCGAACGGTCACTGTGTCATTTTTATGCACAGATTTTCTCAGCTGCAACACAAAGACTAAGCTCTGGGGAACAGAGTTGTTTGTTTCCTGATAACCAGTGTCAGCGGAGATGACAAATAGGTTTTAATCTGGAGCGGCCAAACTTTTTTAGGAAGGCGGGTTGATTCGGTGTGGTGAGATTGCATGGTGGCCCGATCATTCAGCCTGACAGTCTTTGAACCATTCCTATATATTACCATGTAAATATATAACTTTATCAGTTTGCAAAGTTTGTTGTTTAGGTTTATTTGTATCTGTTTTTACTTTGCCTTGTTTAAATCCTCTGTCTGCAGCCTGGTTGACATTGCATATTAAACTTTTTTCAGCATAATAAATGTAATTAAAAGCAAAATTACTAGTTTATAATTTTCTGATTTCAAAATTAGTTTTTAATGTCACTGTATTTATTTTGTTTTTACATATCACATCAAAGATTTTTTTAGTGCTGGTCCCAAGCCCGGATAAATGGTGAGGGTTGTGTGAGGGAGGACATGTGGCATAAAACTGGCAAAATTAAAGATGCGAGAAAACAAAATGATTTCCATACAACATCAGTCAGGGCCAGGGTTAACAAATCATTTTTTAGAGACACTAGGAATAGGTAGAAGACAGGATGTAGAGTTGGAGGTGGAGGAGTTAAAGATGCTGAGAATTCTCTTTAGGAGAGACAAGGATGGACAAGATCAGGAATGAGGTGATTAGAGGGACAACACAGACAGGAAGGTTTGGAGAAATAAGCTAGAGAACCCAGATTGAGATGGTTTGGACATGTCCCAAGGAGGGATAGTGTATACATTGGTAGAAGAATGATCTTAGAGATGGAGCTTTCAGGTAGGAGACAAAGAGGAGATTGATGGATGCAGTGAGGGAGGACATGGAGGTGGTTGGGGAGTTAGAGTTGAGGATACAAAGGAGACGGGGGAGATGGAAAATGTCAACTCGCTGTGGCAGAAGACTCTGGTCTGCAAGGCTTCAGGTGCAAATCAAATTGAGTATCGCACTATCCAGACCCACATATCTTTTAGTGGGCTCACCACAGGAAGGCTGACAGTATGGGAGCAGTGTGATTTGGTTGGCAATCCTGGAGACTACTGCCCTTGCAACCCAGTAAAAAAGAATGAAGATAAATTAATTAAAACATTTTTTTATAGATTCACTCATCAAACAATGGCAGTGATGGACTAGTGGTTCAGGAGTTGAACTTGGGTCTGAAGGGTTCCAGGTTTGAATCCATCTGCCAAATTACTTCTGAGCTGCTCAGAGCATGGTAATGGGTTAAATGCAGAGATCACATGTAGTCGATTGCAGTGATGTCAAATGCAATGACAAGGAGTTTACTCACCTTCCTTATTCATTTTCATCTGCTTGATTGTAACTGGGTCGCAGGGTCAGAGGAAGTCTAACCATACTGTGAGCCTTATGTGGGTTGTGACGGTGCTATGCTCAGAACACCTCAGTGGCACCCTGGCAGCTGGTGGATTTGAACCGGAAGCCACTTTCTTGCTTCCCCTCAAACTCAAGTCCCAGCCCGATATTTTCAGGAAACAGGTTCTGTGGACAGATGAGATTAAAGTACAACTTTTCTGCCAGAATGAGCAAATCATGGATCAATTGTGCTTTGGGAGTTGTTTTGCAGGCAGAGGCACAGGGAACCTTTTTACAAGTAGAAGGAAAAAAAAATGAATTCAATAAAAATTGGGATGCTAACTTGATGTCTTCAGGGAAAAGGCTAAAGTGGAAGGGAGGATGGCTTCTACAAATGAATAATGAACCTAAGCACACCTCAGAATCCATGGTGGATTACATCAAGCGGCGTAAACTGAGGGTTTTCGTCATGGCTTTCACAATCTTCTGACCTCAACATAATTGAAAATCTATGGAGAGACCTTAAAAGAGCAGTGCAAAGAGACAACCCAGAAATCTGGATGAATTGGGAGACTTCTGTCAGGAAGAATGGACATTGGTGTCTCAAACAAGAATTGAAAGACTCTTGGCTGGCTCTTTTATGGTGTTTACAAGCTGTGATGCTCTCCAAATTGGCAAGTTAAAGATATAAACCTTTCTGGGTGCTCAGACGTTTCAATTAGTTTTATTTTGAAGGTATAAATGATAGAAATACAAGCTCACCTTTGCTGAAACATTTCAAAGTTGTGCCATCTGTCCATCTGGCTTTTTACCTGCCACATTATTACCTAAGTGGCCAAAATTTTGATCCCACTATAAATAATATAAGTATATTTAAATGTAAAAGTATATTTTTGGATATTTATTGTATTTTTTAAATATAAGTATATACTCATTTAACAAATACACCTATTTATTATACAAATATCAAGTTTGCGGACAACTGCATACTGTGTTCATTTGTTTCTCTCTGTCCTATGTCAAAAAAGTATTTTTATTTTGTTTTGTACATCACAAAATGTACATTTTGGACTACATTTATTTTATATTTTAAGATAAATGATCAATAAAAAAGAGGGTTCTTTTGTTTTGAAACGCAATGTTGTACAAATTCATCATTCCAACTCCTCACGATGAATTATCATAATTTTAATATTGACTGAAATTATTATTATTATTCTTTTTTCCCATAATTGAACATTATCTTTATGGTCCAAAAATATGGTACATTAATATTATTTTTCTAAGTGTCTCATTGCTCAAACTTAAGCCATTAAATTTGGTCCTAGAAATAAGACATGGTCTTGGACTTGAGTCCTGGTCCTGGTCCTGGTCCAATCTTCAATCTGGGGGGTGGTGATTCAAGAAGCACATCTGACTCAAGAGGATTGGTCTTAGCTTAAACCTTGACTTATTTCATGAAGATAATTTTACTGAACCTTCAAATAAGTCTAATCAATGTTTCTGTTAAACCAATTCCATTCAGGACCACATGGTGGCAGGGCGCTTTGGCTCACTTTGCACGTAACCCTGGTTGGTCAAACCCTGGTTGGTCTCCACATGCTGGCCTGCGTGGGATTGCAGCGCTGTCCAACATGTCCTCTGCCTTTAACTGCAGATTGTCTCCCTATAACCCTAAAACCAGCAACTGCGTTCAACAATTACTTAGTGCAACGCAATCATAATTGTCCAAAGGTTATTCTGACGTGCGAGCCGTGTACGTCGCAAACAACAATTCAAAAAGGTTTTTGAATATTTACAAATGGAAATCCAATTAGATAAAATTTGGACATGTTCAGATGAGGGACAATGGCTTTATTGGAAGAATTCCTGGGATGAAAAGGAGGGTGATGGAGGGGAGGAGGACATGGAGGTAGTTGGACTGAGAGTTGAGGATACAGAGGACAGAGGGAGATGGAAATTGTTGAATCTCTGTGGAAACCCCTGAAAAAAGGAACAAGCAGAAAAGAAAAGAAGACAAATGTATATCCAATATATTTGTGTGTATTTATTCTTTTTAACACTATTCTGTCTCCAAGGGCCAAGATTTCTATCCATACCATTGCATTAGTGTTAGTGCAAATCATCATTGATTTAGGTGCAATGGCAGCATGGAGCAAATCCTTCTGAGGGAAGGAGACTCAGACATCTCATCTGAAAGTGCTCCATCTGATTCATCAGAGATCAGGTTCTGATAGACCACCAAGGCTGGGACATTTAAGAAGGCACTTGTAGGTCAGAGCCTCACGGCATTTCACTTAATGTATGGTTCCATTAGAGCAGCCGTGTCAACAGTTATCTGTCTTGTGAGCTACTTTTCAAACGATCGATCTGCCTAGATTGAAAACTTAAAATATATTACTGTATATGTACTGGATATCTTACTCTGTCCATTATGTTATATATATATGTTATACTGTCTGACTTAATACCTATATGACTCTCACTTTATCCCGGTGACTAGCATCTCTAGATACAATTACATATCTTTTTTTGATAACTATTATGTTTTGTATGCTTTTGCTCAGGACTACCAGCACTTATTTGGAAGATCTACTGGTAGATCCAGATCTACCTATTGGGCACCCCAGCATGAGTGTCAGGCCGACTTGCCAGGGTGGATATATCAGCGACACAGTACTGCTTTTAAGGCTGGTTGTGACTAGAAAGCTGATGTAAAACCTAAATAAATGTTTCTGAAATTGCTAATTATTAATTAAAGAAACTATTTCGAATAAAACAGAAAAAAACAATTACTTCCATTAAGATATTTTATTAGATTTATAAGATATTTGGCCCTGAAGGCCATACAAAATTATTAGGCGTACCACATTTGGTCCACGGGCCTTGAGTTTGACACTTTTCAATTTTGACTGACAGTAAGTAAAGTTATAAGAGTACAGTAGTGATATGAGAAAAAAAAAACACAACATAATTTCCATTGCTATGCAGCTGACTCCCACTATAATGAGCAATGCATCTAAATGAGACTGAAAACTAGTAGTTAATCTTTCTTGAATACTTGAGTGACTTTTTTCACTTACTTCCCAAAAATATAAAATGATAATTATTTCCTCTTATAATCTAAGAGAGGCTTTATTAAAAAAATATTATGTTAGATAACTTCACTTTGGCAATCAGTTTCACAGGATGCCGTATGTCACGCTAAATGTCTGCATTGCATTGCAAAAAAAAAAAAAAAGTTAATATATTTTTAACATTTTTTTTTTTTTTGTCATCTGCCTGTTTTGCCACACAGCTCTATAGTTTCGTGCTAACATCTGAACATGGTCCCTCGATACCCAAGAGAGAAGAATACTTTTCTTTTTTTTTACCTTCCAAATAAAAGGGCCAGAATTCTACCTTTTTCTGATGCTCTGTCCTAGCCTTCAGCTAAGCCTCCAAAAACAGCTGCAGGCTCTGTTAGAAATTGTGGTGTCAGAAGAATAAAAGCCGCAGGTGTTGTTGCTTTTAAAATACCTTATTGTGGTTTTATAATGTAAAAATATCGATAATAGCCATTAATCACATCTTTAAATCAACAATGTATTTCTGTCTTGAAGACAATGCTCTTTCTTTCTCTGTAGGCGAAATAAATATTCATCTACCGTTCAGCTAAAGGCGTTTTTACTGTTAGTCTTTGTTCAGGATCACCTTTAAAAGTCTTTTTTTTAATAAATAAATTTCATAAATTTGCTGCACATCTGTTTCCACTCACGACAGCCTTTGAACTCATCACCTGTGTCCTTTTGAAGCATTTCTGTCTACCCATTAATATCTTAAAAAAAACCCATAATATTGTAGAAGGCCAAATGCAACTAACTAGAACAGGGTGGTAAAACATAATGAATAAAAAATGGCTTGGTATGAGATGCAATTGCATTTGATGAACTTTTAGAGTAAAAATTACATTTTATCACACTGAAAAATAAAAAAAAAAACGTATTAAAAACGTTACTGCTCCTTCATTACACCCAAGGCCCACCATCAGGTAGCTTAGACACCACTTTTCTCACTCATCAAAGCATCAAAGCAGTAAGTAAGCCCATCAATACCAATCAGCAGTAGAAGCCAAAATTGAAATCCTGGATTTTTTTTCTATTAGATATAATTTTTCATATTCTATATTTTTGTTCAAAATGTTTACAGTACTTTCACATCTATCTTTCTGTTTTATTTTTGGTATAAGGAAAATGCTAATACACACACACATATATATATATATATATATATATATATACACACAGGAAAATATATATTATAATATATATGATATATATTCCTGTGGGTGGAGAGCTCACTGGAAGTCGTGTGGGTCGGCAGCTAACAGCTAGCCACCAGGTCACCAATGCTGCCCAACATGAATACAATAATAATAAAGACAATGGAAAAAAATTACTAACTCTAAGATATAACTAAAATATTTTGTCTCCCATGAATGAAAACAAAGTTCTAAAACACCTACTCCAATAAACGCCTCTAGATATTACTATCGATACTGACTTAAACTCTACTAATTTACCAACTTACTGTCTTTGGCTCTCACACACCTTTCAAAGGATTATTAGAGTTCACATTATTTGAAATAGACTTTGATCACAAGTGTGTGTTCTCCGTTGTTTTTTTTCATCAAATATAATTTTTTATCAAACTTTGACCAGGCCAAATAGATGCATTCCATGCTAAATCCCAAGTTCAACCAGAGCAACTGACACTCTGTCAGGTTAACTGTTTGATGCGCCTGATGATGTCACAGTCATTAATGCATTCAAGTGAAAAAAAACTCACAGCAGGATGTCGATGTCGATGTGGTGTTTTGATTGTGTAAATTAAATCGTTCAGCCTCTGGTCTATTTCTGTAGCTGCAGCTGTGACAAATGTGGCAACTACGCGTCCACCATTTCCACCACCGTTCTGTTATTTATGTTGCTATAAGATGCAGTCGAAAAAAAAAAAAAAAAAAAAACATGGTCAAATGTTAGGACACAAAATAAAAGGTAAAAGAAAGTTTGGTGCCAGGGGAAACCAC
>JAFBJS010000798.1:9770-40120 GCA_016785265.1 Paraplagusia blochii
TATTTTTTTTATCTCCTCTTACCTAATTTTTTTTCTGAAGTGGCTTTGGTCTATGCAAACAGGTATAAAACATGAAAATAATTTGAAGAATTGACATGAAAAATCGAAGCAGTCTCATTAAGCAGTCTCATTAACCAGGAACAAAAAAAAAATCAGATTAGAAATGTGATTTTGGACTTATTTTTCAACATATTTGTAGATGTTCCCACACCTTTATAAGAACACATCTCCAGAAACTTTAACAGGAAAACTAATCCCACTCCTCTGTGGCCTAAGGACCTTTCTTGAATCTTTTTCAGTGAGAGAAAACATCTTATAAAAAATGTTTCCTTTCACTAAATACAGACCTCAAAGGACCCTAAAGCACATTTACTTTTCAATTAAAACTAACGAGTGTGCACGGCTGTTTGGACAGCAGTTACCCCTGAACTGGAAATCAATACCTGTAGGTGACCTTTCTTGGTCCATCTGCAACAGCTTTCAATAGTTCAATATCCCTCATCTGCACCACATATTTAAAGATACAGCGAAAAATACCCACAGAGTAGAGAGTACAACTGCGTTGCATCTTATCAACTGTAATGCCATTTATGTGGCTGCAGAGCACAAGAGATTGTTCTTTGGTTTTCAGTTTGCTGTAATGTCTTTGGGGGAATCGGTGCTGGTGGGGGTGGGGGTGGGGGGCTGCTTTAACAATCCCCAGGGTGATCTATTGTATCTGGATGCTCTATTGCTTTGAGTTCCCGGAATAAACAATCTAGGAACACAGCCCCAGGAGTAATCAGCATTAGACCTTTAACTTGGTCATTACTTAAATATGCTCCATTCTTTGAAAAGCAGAGGTGCAGGTCACCACACAGAGTTAGTGGGAGAAACATTCAATGTGTTAAGAAAGCAATGGACAGCAAATTATTCGATTTGATTACTGGGTTTGACCACTGTTTGTCATTCGGTTTCTGGGGACAACAGTGTTATTTGCACTGTATCAGCCCAAATACGGCAGGGGTGCCCAATAGGTAGATCGGGATCTACCAGTAGATCTCCAAAAGAGTGCTCGTAGATCTTGAGCAACAACATAAAACAATATTAGTAATAAAAACTAGGAATAAAATTGTATTTGAAGATGCTAATCACTGGGCTATGTGGGTAGCCCAGTGAGAATCATATAGGAAATTAAATCAGACAGTGTAACACACATATACAGTATATATATATATATATATATATATATGTGATATATATCACATTATGTATAAAATAAGATCCAGTTTATAGGGGTAAATACATGTATTATATATTTAGTTTTCCAATCCAGGTAGATCACTTCAGCCTGATCATTTGAAAAGTAGCTCGCAAGACAAAAAAGTTTGGGAACCCCTTATATAGGGTCACTAAAAACACTATCACTAAAATATCAAGGGGAATCTTTTAATAAAGACCAACCAGCACTTTCAATTCTGGTTGGGTTACCAGAAAACAGACTATTTTATTACTAGGCCTAAATCATTTTGAGGTCCAAACATCTGCCACATGTAGCCTTTCAGAAAGCAGATTGAGTTCACAGACTCTTGGTAAAATATTATTAATAGAATATTTTCATGTAAGGAAAATACATGGAGTCCTTTAACGCCAGTCTTACAGACAGATTATATTCCCCTTTTTTGTGTCAGTCTCCTCAAACTCACTCCCCTTAACTGGGTCAAACACTACAGTTTTGGTCTTTATTGACCAAGGAAAACACAATTTTCCGTAAGGCTGCAAAGCAGACTTTGAGCAAATCAAAATATTCCCAAAAAAAGAAGAAGCATGCACTTTTGACAGCAGCTGTCTGAGGGAAGTCACAGGGATCATGACGGTTGCTGTATATTAAAGCAGGAGGGTTGCTTTGCTCCATGAAAGCATGACAACAGTCAGTGTGTCATATTTAACATGTGAACGGATTCAGACGTGGGTCTCTGACTAAAAACAAACAAAAGCTAAACTCTGAATGAGGAACAAACTATTTTTGGTGTACATTAGTGACAATCATGGAAGCAGACGACTGTCTAAACAAATTTGATAGAAGATAAAATCAGAAAATGAAAAAAAAAAAAACTCCAAAACATTAAAATGTCAAAAATTATGTGAGATCCACAAGAGTACTAAAGGGTGAGGGAGGCGCAGATGTATTGAATACTAAGGAATGAGTGGTTTTTAAAGGAAAATTGGAAAAGTGAGGTTGACAAGATCAAATACTTAGGGACATATTGCGGGAAACTGGGACAAAGGTGATGGCGGTGGAGCTGCAAGAAGACAAAAAAGAACTGGATGGTCAGGATGAAAGATGAAGGTATAGAGATGGGGTGGGATATGAGTGCATGAAAAGGGCTGTATAGGTTCTGGCTTCATGTTGTTCAGTGTTGCCTCAACTGCATGTCATTTCTTGTCCTTTGTCACTTAGTTCCATCATCAAGGTATTTCACCATTCATGTACATTATCGGGATGCTTGACCTTGACGGAATTTGTGTGCACGCCAAAGTGTCCTTTTGTGCACACATGCTAATGACGTTGGAAGACATCAGTAAAGCCTGGCATGATGTGCAAATAAACACAGCATCTCAAAAGCATGTAAATAGAAAAGAAGCCTTTTTTTTTTGACAAGTATACAGTTCCCTTCATGCAGACATATAAAGGACATCATGTCAAATGTGCAAATGATGCAACATCACACAAAATAAAATGGTTCTCTTGGATGATTTTAACCCTCCCTTGAATGACAACTATGATAGAGACCATGTAGAATATTTTTATGCTACATGTTCATTCATTCATTCATCTTCGTCTCTCTGTTGACAGGTGGCAGGGGCGGGTGGTGCCACCCATATCACATTGCACCATATTGTGAGCATTCCTGTGGATGGTGAGCCCACAAGAACCTATGTAGGTCAGGACGGTGCCATGCTCAGAGCTCATACGTAGCAAACTGGAAGCTGGTGGATTCAAACCTGAAGCCTTACAGACCCAAGTCCACTAGGCCACCACTGCCGTCTGCTAATGGATTCAGGGTCAAAGTTTCCTTTAAAAAACAGTGTAGAAAATGTACTAAAAGTGAAGAAGGAAAAACTATACATCTTCAGACAAAAAAACATCACCTAGAGCAAACACTATGGAAATAGATGTAAAAATGTTCTATTAAATATTTATAATATTATCTATTGCGATTTCAGATGAATTTTATATATAAAGAGATTTGTGTGTTAGAATAAAATCTTATTAAAACGTCCCGGCTCTCCAGTAATTCTGGGGCATTAAACTGTTCTGATTACTATCTGCTTAATCGCAAAGTAACACAGGTTTGTTCATGATTAATCATGACTATATTTGCAAATAATCACGATTACTGTCCTGCAACTGTTGAGGCCTGAGAGTCTGACCAGACTCTGAATCCTCTACGTACTAATTCATAGTCATAGGCTTGAGCTCCAATTTTTTTTTTTACAACCGTTTTATGTAAATAACATTTTCTGTCTATGTGTCTATGATAATATGTGTTTAGTTATTTGCACAATTTATTTATTAAATTCTAAATAAAAACATCCTATTAGATTCAATCCAAATATCAACATGAAAAGGATGAGAATCCCTCATATAAGCTATCAATCTGCAAAGTGTTACTGAAAAATTCAACAACCGTGGATGACCATTGTCACATTCCGCACCAGCAACAACCTACAAGGCCATCGCACCTCCAGCTGTTGGTGCCTCTTCTCCCGTGAGCTTCTACGTCCATCTAGTCCTAAGCCTGCGTGAAACAGCTGGATCAGCCAATTCCACAGGTCACTGCCCTGATGTAAACCTGGTGAACATGTAATAGGGTGGGATGAGGTGCGTTGTCCATCACAGTAAAGCTGGATAAGCACCCATGTTACAGTGATGGAGTTTCGCTATTCAAACCGGGTTAATAACGTTGATATTGTTAACTCCTTTTTACCATTTAAATGACTAAATTACTATTATAAGCTGGAGTCTCAAACTAGACTTAGATTGTGTGTTAAAACGAATTCCCTTGAGCCCCGGGTATCAAGCTGAAGGGTAAACGAGTTTTAAACCAAGTCTGGACAGAACAACAGCCGATACATTTTTATTAAAGTGACACTGATGTTCACAAAGGAATTTGGATCAAAGACAAGAATGTTGTCTGTCGGGGGTTTGAGTCTGGCTTTGAAAAGTTTTAACCATCAAGTTGGGACCTATTAAGTTATTCAAAGTGCTGCAAGAAAGAAAAAAAAAAACAAAACATATTTTTATATCTCAATTTATCAGTTTCACATGGAGCTTTTGAGAATGTCTTTGATTGAAACACATGACAGCAGAGACATATCTGACTTTGCTGCCAAAGTAAAAGTAGTGGCCAAGCCTAACCAGACATAATTGTCTCCATCAGGGATCACTAACTATTTCTTCCTGAGGACCAGAAATCTTCTGGACAGATTCCTTGGGGGGCAGACACTAAAATAAAACCCACATTTTTGCCTAAAAATATTATGTTCGAGATACTAAGGATCAGTACTTTAATCAAATGACGAAACCTTTTTATATCACAGGTGTCGAACTCTGGCCCGGGGGCCAAATCTGGCCCGCAGTGTAATCATTTTTGACCGGCAAGATAAAATCATGTGTGTACTATAGTTGGCCCACCAGCATGAAGACCTTACATACTCTCGGAATTTGTTATATTAATAATGCATGCTTTTTTTTCTTAGAGCACGTACATTTAGTTCTTTAAAGAAAGATTTACTTTAAAATGATCTAAAAAGACAACAAAGAGTTTGAATAAGCAACAAATACCAATGATGTGTGATTTTTTTTCAATTACAATTTATCATTTTTTTGATACTAATAAGCGTTAGCTGTTCCAGATTGAGTGTATCCAAATGAAAAAACACATTTTCGTATCCGGAGAGAAGGGAAAACATGCAAGTTTATAGTCAATTGTTTGGTCAGGGGCCAAACAATTGAGTTTGGCCCCTGACTTCATGCCAGTTTTCCATTCTGGCTGTGAAATTGAGTTTGACACCCCTGGTTTATAGGATTCACCAAACAGCTAGAAATACTTTAATGATCACAATTTTGGAGAAATGATTGCAGCAGTTGTTCTAACCACTGTTGACAGGCTGCCCCTGACAAGCACCGATCTTGTGGTTCCTCTGGGAATCGAAACCCCAGGACTCTCTGCTCTCTGTTTTGGAGGCAGGTGTGCTAATTGCTACACTATGCAACAGCCTTTGTATTAACTTTTATGGACTGATAAAATAAATCTAATAATAATGACATTTCATCATTCATATTAACTAAAACTCCAGTCAATCGCGATCTGGAGATGCTGATGTTGAAGGTGTTACTCTTATAAAGGTGTTACTCTTATAAAGAAGTCCATAACGTCAACTTGTATGTCAGTGATTTCCGCCTCTGCATTTTTCCCAGTGATTTTCCGTTCTTTATCCAGCTGCACACTCCAGTTCCTAATTCAGAGGTCGAGGTTTTCTTAATTAGGGCATTCATACTTCCCATGTTTCCTGTCGTCATGTGTTGTATGTATTACAGCAATCATGCATTAATTAGTCTCCTTGTTTTTCATGTTTAAAGACTTGCTCTTTCAACAGACCAAGGACAGAAGCTGGTTCCATAAGACCATGTCTATAACCTACGGATTTCCACACTTTTTGGGATGTAACAACTAGGGATGTCCAATATTAACGTTTGCCGACATTGTCCAAATACTTTCGAATCCTGATATCAACCGTTACCAATACAGACTAGAGGCATTCTATAAATAACTGTGTACAATGTAAAACTCTACTTCAATTTAAGTTGTAGAAAATTTGTTTGTCCCTTTGTCTGAAACAGTCCTATGATTCTTTGTGCAGCATTTGATGTAAACAAGAAATGTGAGAACTTTCCATAAATATTGATTAACATTATAAACCTGGGCTCATTTAGCCTCACAACAATAGTCAATATAAATGGGCACAGATAGAAACAGCTGCAGTATAAGAGTAAAAAACCCTCTTTAATGAGAGAAAAAAAACATTTCAGCATCGTCACAATGTAAACGACTCTTCTTGTTGATGACATGAGAGACGACACCGAACGGCGTTTCACTGACAAATGTCCGAGAAATACTTATTTTGAATACGATCAGTCCTGACGTAACACGGCTTGATAAACTCCACACGCGCAGTAAAACCTACGTCTTGAACGGGAGAGAACGTTTGGTTCTCCAGGACGTTGAACTCCACAATGTTTGACTGCTCTTTGGGCGACAGCTGCGTAGTTGACGTTTTCCCGAGTCCATTCCGTGTTTTTTTTCTTTACTTCGCTGCATAAAAACGCCTCACGATAAAGTGTTGAAATCTTGTGCCGGTCAAAGTGTCAGTGCCCCATGAGGAAGTTCAGTGTATTGACAAAGGCCACAGCTTTGCAGCATCAGATTTTGAATATCGGTGGAAAAACCGATACCGTTACACTCGATAAATAAAAAAACGGTTGCTGATATCGTTGGATCTTTATTATCAGACATCCCTAGTAACAACCAAAGTCAATGTTTGGATGCTTTTTTATCCTTTGTAAGAATTTCAAGGCCACTTCTCAGATACAGTTTATGGCTCAATCCCCCTCTGACCATACAATACAGTGTGAGCAATGGTTGTAGGTTTTTATTACTAGAGAAAGTAATTTTCAACAGTTTTGACCTTTAAATTTTTACCACTATCTAGGAGTGTGAAAAATACCTAAAGGCTTTGGATGTTTGTTTTTATGAAGTCAGTTATTATCTTTGTCAGGAAAATAAAAAAATGAATCCCATCCCAAAAACTGTGGCTCACTACCAGCAGGAAGACAGGAAGAGTTTGCAGTGTGATTTGGGTGTCAGTCGTGGAGACAGCTGCCCTTGAGGTCTCAAGATAAATAATAATGATAAATGATAAATGAAAACTGGATGAAGATGAATGAAAAAAAATATATCGGACGAACACGTTACAGGCATTGGCGAAAACTGTACTAAAAAGGCAAAGCCGGCAGGTGTCAATGTGCAATTCCCTTTGTGAATCAGAGGCGACCACCGCTGCCTGTGAGTGGTGGTCGTGGCCACCGTGCCACGCCGTGCGTCAAACCAAAAAGACAGCGCGCGCTCTCACACACCAGAGGACGCGTGAGCTATCGTGTGAGGGCAGCCGTGATGCTGCAGCCGCCTATATAAGAGCCTCCAAGATGCCACTGATCACTCGTTCATGCATTTGCTCCGAGCTTGCGCCTCCAGACATCGATCCTCCCTGTGCGCGCTGCGCTCCGCTCCGCTCCGCCGCCTCTCCTCCTTGCAGCTCAGTCCAAGACCCGAGGCGGACTCTTCTGCCCTCTGCCTCTACCATGCACGGATTTCCATGCAAGAAGTTTTCGAAAAAGAAATAATCTCAAAGCGCATGATGCTTGGCGGCGGAGACAGCGCGTGCAAATGCGGACCAAAGTGAGCGCGGCGTCCACATCAAGTTAATGGTTTGAAACAAAGGAGCCACGGGATTCTCTCGCCTTCAGACTCCAATTAGCTCACCCTCAAGCCAGGCGTGGACCATGGATACTTTGAGTCTGTCAGTGAACGCTGTGTCTTACACCGTGGCTGCGGAACTTCCCTCCACCGACGACCCCTTCACTGCACCCATCAAGAATGTGGCGCACTGGAACTTTACCATCCTGGCCGTGCTCATGTTCCTGGTCACCTCGCTGTCTCTGGGCGAGAATTTCCTGGTGATGTTCATCACGTTTAAATTCAAACAACTCCGACAGCCACTCAACTACATCATTGTCAACTTGGCCATTGCTGACTTCCTGGTCTCCCTCATCGGCGGAGTAATAAGTTTCCTGACTAACTCCAGGGGTTATTTCTTCCTGGGGAGGTGGGCCTGTGTCCTGGAGGGCTTTGCTGTGACCTTTTTCGGTAGGTTTTTTTTTTTACTTTAATTTTATAAAATGCAGGAATCTTTGTGTTGTAGCTTTTTGGCAGGTACCTGACCAAATGTAAGGATTACATAATTTCTACATCAAGTCACCAACCTGGGGAGCGGCGGATGGGGGGTGGCTGGTAGACTCATGGTCTACCTAAGGTGCCCAAAAAACAAAAATAGTCCAAAAAGAGTCAAAATTGTACTGTTCCAAAGCTTTTTAAACATAGGTATAACCTACAATGATATTGTAATGGGTGCACTGATGATGTCCGGAAGAGTGGTCACTATTTTATGTCCCAGAACTTTTTTATTATTACATTGTTTAGTAAGTTTACATCAAATGAGTAGCCCTAGAATTGGCTCTCAATTTCAAAGAGGTTTGTGTCCACTGTTCTACATCAGTAGTCCCCAACCACTGGGTCAGGGACCGGTGCCAGTACATGGGTGAATTGGTGCGGGGCCGTAGAGAAATATATAATAAAAATAATATATCAGTCTGGTAGCAGAAAGTTATAGGCTGTGTGCACTTGGGAAATCCTTGTTGTGTGCATGCACAGTTAATTTGGGTAGGAAGATTTTATAGGAGCAAGGACCTGCAAAAGCAAGGACCTGCAAAAAAAGGTTGGGGAACACTGTTCTACATGATAAGTGAATAAGATATCAAAAGTATTTCACTATAACTGCCACAATATTACTGCTGATGAGTTTGCATAAGTTTTGTTTGAAGAATAAAGTAGAAGGGAGCAAACTTTTGTTTGAAATCAGCCACTAGATTTTAAAGCATGTTAAACATAAGGACCACAGGTCAGAGCAGACCGTTTAGGTAATTTAAAGTGGCCCAGAATACACTTAACAGTTTACTAATGTTGAAATAAACGCAGGCCCCCTGCAAGTCTGTATGTATTCTTCTTAGTAAGTTTTTGCATCTGTCCCCAGTGGTTTAAGCAACTCCAAATTATTTGTTGTTAGTTGTTCTTCAGTGCATCGGAATGCATGGGTTTTGGCCCAGACTCGGGCATAAGATTACTTCCTAAAGCTGTGTTTGCTGACATTTTTCTTTTTAAAAGTCATATTTGTTGATAACCTACAACATTTAGTTTCCCTGTTGTTGTTGTTCATTATTGCGACTTACTCAGATATTATGGGGTAATTCCAAAAAAATCTATTCACATCCCTGTTTGGAGCTCCTTGCCAAGAATGCGACTTTATAAGCTGCAGAGCAGAGCAAGTACCACAAAAATCCTCAGCAAATACAAGTTATAATAGATGCTGAGGGACTGTTATTACAGTGAAGAATAAACTAAAAGAAATAAGTAATTATAGACTAAATACTCTATTCAGACATGAAATCTTCTAATGCTACAAAAGGCTTTTTTGACATTTCCAAGACATTTGTCTTTGTCAGAGGTTTGACATGTGTAATTCTAAAATCTAGGACAGGTCAAATTTTTTAATGCCACACTGGAAGAGAAGTTCTTTTCGCTCTTGTACTTTAACCAACAGCTTCTTTACAAGACATTACTCAACAACAAGACAACCTGGCCTTTGAAATAAGAAGTCTTATGGTTATTTGTCCATATTTCGCAGAGACCTAACCATTATGCAACAGCCTAATAAAGGGACAGGGGGTTAGTGGGATCTTGTAATGGAAAGCCACTCAGCAGTTTTACAGACTGACAGCGGCTGCCTGTGTTCCCACCTAATTATTCAAATATGTCCGTGTTTCATGCGTGGCCGTCTCCCTACACCAGTCTGCGACGGCAGAAACTATCAGCTCACTGAGTGAGAAAACATGGTTAAAAGATGGGACGTGATTAATTGGTTAGTGAAATGGGCCCATTTTGCTGTAATTGAATTCTTTCAATGAACGGTCAGTGATGGTGTCCAACACGCATTGTGACATTAATTGTACTTAAAACACAACCTTGAAGTGAAAAGTAGATTATTTGGTATTTTCTCACCCAACCCTTCCTGTCAGGTGTGTTAATTGGGATGTGCTTTTAACACTCACCCACTTGATCTGTGCCTTAGGCATCGTAGCCATGTGGTCTCTGGCCATTCTGTCCTTCGAGCGTTTTTTCGTGATCTGTCGACCCCTGGGGAACATCCGACTGCAGGCGAGGCACGCCGTCTTTGGCTTACTGTTCGTCTGGACCTTCTCTTTCGTATGGACCTTCCCTCCAGTACTGGGCTGGAACAGATACACCATTAGTAAGATTGGAACGACTTGTGAGCCTGACTGGTAAGAATCTGTCCTAACTTTTCACTTCATATCTTCCAATCCAATCTCATCTTCTTTTAGCTGCTCCTTCAACCATTACCGGCAGATCACCTGACTTCCTTATAATCCTTTCCTTTGCTGTTATACAAAAACTCTTCATCCAAAAATAGAGAGAGAGCAACTCGACATTAGTGGGTCTCTTAAAGACTGAACTGAAGAAACCTCTTGTATGAGAGGTGGAATGACTTCAGGAGACCTACAATGTCCGAATGGAATTATTTTTGGATGAAATGGCCTGGATGACTGAGAACCTACATAGACAAAAGCTCTTCATGTTCTCATTTACCTTAACATCATATGTTTAGCCTGACAGCTCCATCTTCAACACCCAGTGACAAGTACATTAGAACAGTTGTTCCCAACCACTGGGTCGGGGGCCGGTACTGGTCCATGGGTGAATTGGTGCCAGGCCGCAGAGAAATATTGTTTCCTTTTGGCCCCATCTGTCTATTACTTCCACTTGATCCATACCTATATCAACAAAAGAAAAGATTAGGAAATATTTTCTCAGTGAAACTAAATAGAAGATTTCAACTTTTTATACCCGTCTGGTAGCAGAAAGTTATGGGCTGTGTGCACTTGAGAATTCCTTGTTGTGCCCATGCACAGTTAATTCGGGTAGGAAGATTTTATAGGTAGGAAAATATTTCAGAACACCAGAAACTTTATTTTATTAAGGGGTATTTATCTGCCACACATCTTTTGTTTTCCCACTAATCTGCTCATTCCTAATGTTCCTCACACTATAACCCGTGATCAAAATCTCTGCTGTTACCATGGTATTTGGTTTTTTTTTTTACTGATCCTCAATGCGTGCTTGACACATTAAATAATCAAATGGAAGGTAAACACACAGCCCAAACACACTTTCCTGTCAGTTCTTTTGTACAAATTGCCCCATATGAATATGATCTACATAAATGCTAAATGTCTTTTGTGGACCTCAAGACAGCGCCATTATGAGTAGTGCTTCTTATATGACACGTTTCATGCAAAAAACACATGTTGTTGCTGATGTTTTAGGTAAGAATTTTGGATAATTTTGCCTACATATGGATGTTAACGTCTTTGGGAACACATTTAAAACAGTTTAAAGCTGGAAACTTTATATATTTGTTACATTTACATGTCCTGACAGGTGTGGAGAAACAAGTCCTGCGTGTCTGCTTGACACACAGCAGTTTGGTGGTAAAATCTGGATTGTTTTACAGTCCGTTAATTCACCACCGTAGAATTTGTCTTGGTAAATTCACAGTGGTCAAACAGAGAGAGAGCGGGGACAGGTATTTCAAGACCACTGAGTGACAGAAGCCATTAGGGAAACCTTCTCTTTTATCATCGTACTGAAACCACAATCACTCCTACAGGTGCACGTCGCTGTGAACGGTGGCTGTTGGCCTTAAGAGAATGAATTCATGTGGAGATAAACAATGTAAATTAGACTCACATATTGTCTCCCACGCTTTCCTCAAATCAAGACACTGTGTGACTATTTTAGTCATCTTTCTGCCTCCTGAATTCAGATGGAGACCAGTATTGATGTCACCAACAATTCTAACAGGCTTTCTTCTGACAGTGATTATTGGCAGCCTCGACTGCACAAAGGTCAGTTGTTTCAACAACAACAACAAAAAAATAGTTTGAGTTTTAAAAGAATAAGGAATCTTAATTGACAGTTCAAAGTATATATTTTTGGCTAAAATGAATATACTAATGAGATGGCACTGGAGTCAGCACCTAATTTAAAACATGAAAACGTTCTTTTATTCTATATTTTTTTTTATCTTTCTCTCTGCTCCATATTGAGAAACGAGCGATTAGTAAAATTGAGCTGCTAAACAACTGGTGCAGAAGCCGTTCTGGGGAATTCTCATAATCACCTTATTTCTCTACAAATTTCAGTGCTGCCTTAAAACTGCATAAATTATACACCAAAAATTATAAGTAATTATTTTTCAGTATTTTTGTGCTTTTTATCCTCTAATTAGACATAAATGTCGTCACCAAATGACTAAACACTGTGAATATGTTTAAATAAAGAACTTTTTACACCAGGAAGTGATGGTGATAAGGACTTTCGCTTAAAGAAAGTACTTAAAGAAAGTAATTTATGCCTTCTATATCCACTGATGTGCGAAGTAGCACTGTCCATGGTTCAGAATCAACAGAATTTATGATAAAGGTGAACAAACAAACAACCTGTCATTATTTTTCCACTTTAAATTCAATTCAATTCAATTTTTATTTATATAGACCACATTTAAAAAACAAGTTTGTCACACTGGCTCCCAATTAAAAGTAGAATTGACTTCAAAATTCTATTATTAACTTACAAGGCCCTAAATACAAGACAAGATGCAGAGACATTGAGTCAAGCTGTGGTCCAGAAACGTTTTTTTTTTTTATAAAGTTACTTCTAATTCTAATATATCGTCCCTCATGGTAGGATGTCAGGAAGCGTTTATTTTTTTGGTACGGCAGCAGATCCAGTAAGGGAACAATGATTTTTCACAGTAGCTATGAGTCCACATGGACAATCCATCATTGAAGACAACAGCACCTTCACACAGCTTCTGGTGTTACACACACAAGCTCAGTGTGATGATTAATAAGTTTAACTGCTACTATCCTTACAGACTTGTTATGTACTTCTTTTATGGTGTCTTTCTGAATATGCTTGGGAGAAGAAACCTCAAGAAGCTTGTCTCCAGCCCCTCGTTCCCTCACATTTTTTGCACCACAGACTAGTCAAACGTCTGGCAAATACTTCATTAACCAGTTTTTAAGGTGTTGAGGATAAATACCACGAATTAAAATAAAACGTCCAACATAAAATTTGTGTTTTCTAAGTAAAATGGTTTCGGCAGTGGTACCCTTGCAGTTAAGGATATCTTTGGTCCACAAGGCTTCAGGTTCAAATCCACCACCAGCTATTTTGCCACTGATGTGCTCTGAACATTTCCCCAGCCACACAGATTACAATGGGCTCACCGCCATGAGACAAATGACATACACAAAAAAACTATAAATATCTTTTTTCTGCCTCTTCTTCAATAAAAAATCACATGAATGAACAAACTACACAATTTTAATTTCCTGATACAATGACGCCCTCAGATGTATTATTACTATTATTTGATATAATTTGTGTTTTGGGTGGCAGCTGCAGAAACTGCTGCCCCCTGTCACCCAGTAAGGAATAAGCAGATGAAGATGAACGAATGAATATGATCAATATATTACATCTCTGTTTTTTGATGTTAGAGTAAAATCATATATTACTAGGGAGCTGGTACAAATTGATTGGTTTTTATTTATTATTAATGGGGGAAATGTGATAGTGATACTGTATTAGGTCTGTTATTACATACAAAATAGCAAATGAATATTTTTTAATCTTGATCTCAGTAGGACACGGCATGGAAAGACTAGCATTAACATCTAGGCAGCTGTGTCGCAGTCTGTATTTAAACACACCTCAGACACTAATAATCCATCCATTTATTGATTTTCCCGCCATGTACCCTGCGCACACAGAGATAGAGATCATACATGCTTCAGCCACTGCCTCTGAGTCACATCAACAGCCACGGCTTCAACCCCCTGTGTGAATGTGTCTCATGGAATAAAGTGGAGAAACATATTGGCTGTGTTCATGGCCCTGAGGATACCATCTGTGTAATGCTGTTTAGCTCTTTCATCAGAGATGTACAGATTGGGATGTTGAATGTTGGCCCCCAGCCCCCTGATAGACAGACAAAGCTTACAAGAGAGGGACAAATGCTCTGGACAATACAGAAGACAAATTATCTAAATACATTCAACAATATGGAGAAACTTAAGGAAGAGACAACATCTCAGATGATCTGTTCCACTGTCCACATACACTGAGTGAGCGGTGATGGTGAAGCTTGATGGTGGATTCAAACCTGTAACCCTCCTGACCAAAGTCCTTTAACCACTAAGCCACCACTGTTCCTTAATGAAAATATACTAAAAATAGCCGGGGCTCATACGAGACAGCTGTGTAACAGCCACTGCACAGCTTGATGCAATTTTTTTAGTTCATCTTCAACAACTGGGTTCCTGTTAGGGCTGGGTTAAAAAAATCGATTAATCGATTTTTTTGTTAATAGGACGATATCGGTTTATAAATCCAAAAATCAATCTTTTTTTTTCCCTTCTTTTCCCAACAACTTTACGTGAGCTCATGCACCACAGGTGATTACGTATTTACGTGGTTACGTGCAAGTTAACACACTTGCATGTAAAACAAATGTAAAAACAACATGGCACTAAAATCTTAAACTAGAGTCTGCCTTGTAATTTTGGGTCATGTCATGTTAAATAAAAAATGAATGATGGATTAATATGACTGCCTTGAGTAAATTTGTGATGAAAATAAATGTAAAAAAAAAAAACATTTTTTATTAGCAAATGGATTAAGTTTCAATTTTAGCTTTGATTCTTCTGAGAATAACGTTGGTACAGAACTATAATTGATATGACAGAAACTGAATCGAAAACCGAAGCGAATCGTGAATTGAATTGAATCGAACCCTTGTGAATCGTATTGAATCGATTTAGAAAATTTAAATCAATACCCAACCCTAGTTCCTGTTCATACTATATTTCCTGGACGTGTCTGGAATTCCGATAACATGACCAGGAAAAAGGTTGAAAGTTAGGTTGGCATCAGTGGACACATTCCTGGTTGGACTCTAACCAAAAACTGAAACTAAGGGCCAGACTTGGATCTGGAGGGTTCCAGGTTCAAATCAAACAGCTGTCCACTCAGCACGTTAACGTCCCCACTCACTGCTCTACGAGTGCTCAAAGCTGCCAACTGTTAACTTAGGTGACGTGGGTAGTAGTGTTGATAACATGGACAAGGAGTTTGCTTTCTTTCCTTTTCCTCCTTATTATAGAGATGAAATAAACAAAATCCATGTGGAAAAAACACGTCAATGAGAAATAAAGCAGAGTCTCACAGTGTGGTTTTCAATTTGCATTGAAGGGTCTTATATATTTGAAGTAATTATATTTAAGTCTAATGGATAAACAGTTGGTTTGTCCATTAGACCAGCGGTCCCCAACCACTGGGTCAGGGACCGGTACCGGTCCGTGGGTGACTTGGTGCCAGCCCACAGAGATATAATGTTTCCTTTTGGCCCCACCTTGCTATTACTTGATCCATACCCATATCAACAAAAGAACTGAACAATAGAAAGGCTAGGATTCCATCATCAATAATGCAACTATATTTGATTAGGAAATATTTTCTCAGTGAAGACAACAATAAACTCAAAATAACGATAGATTTAAACTGTTTGCATTGATGAGGCATTAATGCAAGATACTAACCCTGTATACCGGTCTGGTAGCAGATAATTATAGGCTGTGTGCACTTGAGAAATCTTTGGTGTGCCCATGCACATTTAATTCGGGTAGGAAGATTTTATAGGTAAGAAAATATTTCAGAACACCGGAAATTTCATTTTACTAAGTGGTATTTATCTGCCACAACTTAATGACTTTATGAAAAAAGTACCAGACATTTAACCAGTTTGTGGTGGGAAAAAAAGGTTGGGGAACACTGTATTAGACTGTACCCATGGTGGTCATCTCCCCCAGGTTAAATGGTGTTTGAACCTCGCCTATAAACACATGTAAACTAGATATGCTCAAGAATATAAGAAGAAATAAAATACCTGACATAAACAATACAGTTCTTTAAAGTGACATCTAACTACTTTTTAAATGTTAAAAAGCATAAATATGTATTTTATAACATTTATTCTTCATATTTATCTTGCCTGATACTTAAAGCACGTATTGTGATACAATATGTCAAAACATCGACACTGGGATTGTGGCCCGCACGTGTGTTGCTGCATTTTGAACACCATCTGAGGAGAGTGTATTGACTGGTTCCCGTGTGACTGTAAGAAGTCGAAGCAGCTGATGCACAGTTTTCAGCTTAAGAGTGTTAGGAGGATTAAACTGTGTTGGCCCAACAGTGACAGATTCATAAAAAAACCTGTATTGAATGGAATTGTATTGGGTTTTTTTTGACAGTGCCATTGCCAAAAAATCAATTTCTTCACTCTCAGACGCTGAAATGTGAAGATTTACCCTGAAAGTGACCCCGAATTTTTTGTTGAACCAATTCCTTCTCTGTTAAAACAAAATTATTTTAGTTTGTGTCTTTGACATTTGTCTGTTCTTGGATTGTTTTCAAGAGACAGCCTTGCTGTTGACACCACTTGGAGATGATTTACCAGCCAACTGACGGGGTTATTGACCATAGGTCTCTGAAACTTGGAGCTGCTCTAAGATTCAAGTCAATAAAATGTTAATTAACAGAAACCAGTTGGTATTTAATAAAATAAATGATACTAAGCTGCTCTAATTTTACTACATTGACTTTCTTTTAACCACCAACACCACCAGAAGATACAGCACTCTCATCAGGGTCCTGTAGATTGTGGAGGCACTAATGAAGTGAGACAGTGTGGTGGACGAAGGGGCCCAGACCTGCACAACAGCTTATGACAGATTTTACACATACTTATAGGTTAAAGGTCCAAGGTAAGCCGCCACTAGAAATATCTTCAACATTATTACTTTTTGGCACATAACACAGTTGGTGTCATTTACCTATGTTTAATCTGGATACATAGGGACAGACATGAATAGGATTGATCTTTTACATCACAGTGTTTGTAGGTGAATTTAACAGTGGCATCATAATCATATACTCAAGCACATATTTTACACCGGCTTAACATGGTAACGAGGATTACGGTGCATGCATGCATGCATGCACTATACGTGCGTCATACTTCTGTCCACTGTACATGCTTACAAATTATTCCCAGCCTTCTTGTGAGTGGAAGGTATTCTAATGGAAATAATGTAATTAGACCAAATTAGAGTTCCACTGTAAAGGCCTCTAATTGTCCCACAGAGATGTCTCAGCTGTGAAATTTCCCCCTTGAAAAATAAGCTCAAATGAGCTGCAGTGTGTGTGTTTTTTTTGTTTTTTCCCGTATGGCTGGATGAAAGCCTTTGAATGTCAGAATGACAGCTTGCTGACAGCCCCTAACTGGGAGAAATTATGGCACTGTTACCTCACTGTTTACTCTCAAAGACAAAGAGTGTTACGAAGCCTCGCTTTATTGGGCACAGAGTGACTCAAACGCCTTTTTCACAATTAAAGTCAGCAGAGTAGACAGCTACTTTCTCATGCAGTAAACCAGAAACTCCATTTCCTCAACCATAACCGCAACCTCTTCTTTAGTTATTGTCTTTGTCGTCTGTTCACAGGTATTCAACCAACATGAAGGATCACAGCTACATCATCACTTTCTTTGCCACTTGTTTCATTTTACCTCTCGGAGTGATCTTCTTCTGCTACGGAAAGTTATTGCGGAAGCTCAAGAAGGTCAGTGGTACATTTACCAGACATGTGGAAAGCTCTCCACCTATGAGCTTAATAGCGTGTTTTCATCACCACAGATAATAGAAAGACATGCCAGTCACACTCCAGGTTAACTCATTGAAATCGAGTAACGGAATGAAAATACTAAAACCCAGTGTCCTCAGACTGACTAGGGACATTGGGATTAGTTTAACTGGACACTTCTATGGACCTTAGCTTTGGTTGTGACGATGAATATTTTTTTAGGTCTATATATATAGATATACATATTCCTCACTGCATCCATGAATCTCCTCTTTGTCTCCTTCCTGGTAGCTCCATCTCAAGGATCATTCTTCTACCAATGTATTCTCCTCTGAACATGTCCAAACCATCTCAATCTGGCCTCTCTAGCTTTTTCTTCAAACCCTCTTGTCTGTGTGCTAATCACCTTATTCCTGAGAACAGAATAAAGAGTGATGGAATTATAAAATAAAAAAATAGGTTTACAGATAATATAAAATATGTAGGATTATAATAATTTAGTAAAACATGCAGATGATTTAAACTAGATATTCTAAATTATCCTTAGTAAGTCTGTCCTGGGTGTAACTTTCTTTTGAAATTTTCTATACATCTGTTTGTACGCGTCCTTGTTGCCAAAAACATTCAATATTTTCCAGGTGTCCCACGGTCGGCTGGCCACCGCCAGGAAACCAGAGCGCCAGGTTACACGCATGGTGGTGGTTATGATTGTGGCGTTTATGGTAGCGTGGACACCATATGCAGCTTTCTCCATACTGGTCACAGCTCACCCAACTATTGAACTGGATCCCAGACTGGCCTCCATTCCTGCCTTCTTTGCCAAGACGGCCACTGTCTACAATCCAGTGATCTATGTCTTCATGAACAAACAGGTATCTCTTCTAGCAGTACCGTTTCTTAGTCACTTTAAACTTATTGTGTTTCCTTATACAATACGTGATATTTTGTAGTACTTCACTGTGCCTGCCAGGTGTATCTATGCATGTACCAATAAGTAAAAAAAAAATCTGACTTAATATTGAGATTATCACTCGAGCCTGATAGCCAGTGGTATAGAAAAATATAGAAAAGTCATACTATAGAAAAGTATACTTTATATTCCAGGGATTGTTGGGTGAAGAAAACCAGCAATCTAAGCAATCC
The DNA here is from genome assembly GCA_016785265.1 of Paraplagusia blochii. Taxonomy (NCBI): domain Eukaryota; kingdom Metazoa; phylum Chordata; class Actinopteri; order Pleuronectiformes; family Cynoglossidae; genus Paraplagusia; species Paraplagusia blochii. The sequence goes on from JAFBJS010000798.1 coordinate 28,640, forward strand.
AAGGCCCGGGGGTCGGATGCGGCCTGTTGAGCTTTTTGATGCGGCCCGCCAACCTTGTCCAAATTAAATGTTTTATTCACATTATCATTATACAATTTTTTTCCTGCAATAATGCGCTTCCCCAGTAGATATGATCCTAAAAGCTATTAGGTATTTTTAGGTTTTATAGGACTCAAGGACTCAAGGAAGCTTTATTGTCATTGCAACACACGTTAGACATATGATGAATGGAATAGGATTCCCGGATCCCGGATTGAGGCAAGGGAGAGGTGAGAGAGAGAAGACTAGAGAAGAGAGAAGAGGAGGGAAGGACATTAGATAGATGAAGCAATGCAGGGACAATTTGCAGCGTGGGATTATTGTGTGAGGGGAGTGAGGCAATGAAAGCGTTACAGGTTTCCACCACAATTCAACAATCAATACAAGACTTTTACGCTTTCCAGAGTCAGATGACTCTAAAAGTCATCTGACTCTGGAAAGTGTTGTAAAGTTGTATTTTTTCTACTCATTCCTAAAGGCCAAGGAGAGACAAACGTGTGTTTAATATTTTGTTAGTGTCAGACCAAAACCGTTTCCGTATCCGTTTGCATTGCACAACACCTACTTAATCAGGTCCAATCAAATGTGTTAAGTTGAACATGCGCTAAGATATTATGAGTGACACCTCCAAGGAAATGCTCCTCACTACTATTTTTCAGTCTAAAAGTCCATTCCTGTGTACACATTTGGTCAATGTCCCCAGGCAGAAACACAAATGCCCTGCAGTTTTTCCTGCTCCACTCTCCACCTTTAATGAGGTTGTATTTGTGCAGTGTCCAACCTATTGCTGTCACACGCTGTGTTTCTCTTCACACTCTCCCACAGCTCCAGTAACAAAAAAAAAAAAAAAAAAAAGAAAAGATGGATGCCATAGTTCCTAATGAACTTTTCATGTTGGCATGTAAAAGTCACCTTCTGTATATATAGCTCTGTTGTCCCTGTCAGACGGCAGTTGCACAAAACACTTCTATGGCGAGTCGAGAAGATGGTGAAACTGTCAGAGTCTATCACAGTATACACAAATGTATGTATGCAGTTAAAAGCATAAAAGTGTCAAACTACAGATACGGATTAAGGGTTCTGCACGTAGCTGCACTGTTGAAATAGGTTGGTTCGAGCATTGCCTCAAAGGCATCGATTAGATGAAGATAAGGACGGCTCTCAGGCAGGGATTATGGTTTAAGCCAACCACAGCCACTCTGGTCAGCTGGTGAGCTTATCTACCAAACAGGATGTACTCAAGGTTTTTTATTCTTTCACCATAGAAGCATGGCTGACTGAGTGTAAAAGCTGAGATCTCAATAGATTTGTTGGGTAATTTCATTAAGCTGGAAGAAAAAATAAATCACGAATCTGAGCAGATTCTACAGTACATTACAGGTGCGTCATCTATAAACAAAGAAAAATAGAAAATCCCCAGGGACAAGGCTAAAGGTTGGGGATTACTGTATAAATCAATGTTATTATTTAAACAAAAGAAGAAATTTGGCACACTACGTCGGACATTTTTGAGTAAGTCTTCTGGGGGTCTCGGAAGGTTCTTAGATGTGTACGATTTCATGTGAACCTCAATCCCAGGCTCCTTAGTGTTGTGTAAAACAAGGAAAAAAAAAGGAATTTATCATAGAATTATATGTGGTATCTAAAGCAGCACTAGTTGTGATCTATTTTAAAATAAAGTTCAGGAAGTTCAAGTATAAAAAATAAGTCAATTAAAAAAAAAGCATAATTTTTGGGGGCCCGGTTCGAATCCCCCTACCACCATGTTTCCACGGCAGTGCCCTGGGTATGGTCAGCCATAGAATGGCTAGGATTCCATCATCAATAATGTATTTATATTTTCTTAGTGAAGACAACAACAATAAACTCAAAATGACGCAGAGTCATTGATACAAGATTCTAACATTAACATACCAGTCTGGTAGCAGGAGGTTATAGTCTGTGTGCACTTGAGAAATCCTTGTTGTGCCCATGCATAGTCAATTCAGGTAGGAAGATTTTATAGGTAGGAAAATATAACACTGGAAATTTCATTTTATTAAGGGGTATTTATCTGCCACAACTTAACGACCGGTCTGTGAAAATAGCACATTTACCGGTCCCTGGCACAAAAACACTATTTATTATTTTTTTATTATTTAATTTTCTTATATAATTATTATTATCACTTTATTATTATTTATTTAACACTTTATTTATGGCACATGTGTTGCACACAAAACTAGAGATTGTACCTACGGTACTTAAGTTTTGTATTATCCGCCTTAAAATGTTCAAAAGCCAATGTTCCACCCATAAGGAAAATACAGAAAAAGAGTGACATGTATTGGACCTGTCAGAGCATTTGATGTCCCACAGTGAACCAAATCACCGAGAAGTGCACTGAGTCCTCAGGGGGGCATTAGCAGAAATAGCTGTATGGTTTGAAAGGGATTATTGGCTTGAGGGCTGCACGCAGGAGTCTTGTGTGTTCAATTACACAGGTTATTAAGATTCACGGTTGTGATTTTTCCCCTTGTGCCACCGGAAAGAATTTCACACCTCAAAAGGTTAAACTACTTCAGACATTAATAAATGTATTGACCAATAGTGGTGGGGGTAGTTGTGGTCAAGGGTTGGACTTTTCCAGGAACCACCAGGAAGATTTATTCCCACCATACTTTGATGCTAACTGCCTTTATATTCTCTGCTCAGTTCAGGAAATGTCTGGTCCACCTCTTCACTGGCATTGGGACTTTACCAGAGAGCAACATGAACCCGACCTCGGAGCGACCAGGATTTACAGCAGAAAGTCAAACTGGGGAAATGTCAGTCATCGCAGCTCGTATCCCTGCAGGCGACATCACAACGCCCAAGTGTGAGGATTCTCCAACTGAACGGGGATCATTCGCTCAGCTGCCGATAGCAGAAAACAAGGTGTGTCCCATGTAACCGTAACCAGCGCCCTAGTAGGTGTTCTCTTAGTGTCCTCCCCACCCCAAATGTCCATTAATGTCTTCTGACATGAACTCAGGACTGTCTAAGAACTGTTGTGGCTTTGGGCAAGTGAAGGGCCCAAAAGGATGACACCAATGGACATTTGGTCTAAAAGGAACTGTTCTAAGAAAAACACATTTGACGCATACATAATTACTCATGAATATCTGATTTTTAGGTGAGTGGACAGGAACATAAGGATTTTTTTTTTAGTTTTCAAGACCATCGTTACAAACCTGCCATTATCTAATAGTCTACATCAGTGGTTCTCAACCGGTGGATCGCAGACCCATTCTGAATGGGTTGTCAGCAGGTCCAAAATAAGAATAATGTGAATCAGCTGTTGGCCAGGTGTTTTATTTTACAAATATCTTATTTTGAAAGGCATACTCTTCTAAATAACGTTTTTATTTTTTTAGCAATATAATTTGCTTGGTTTGAATTCTATGAGAGAGGGTCGCGACTTTATGTCCACAGGAAAATGTGGGTCCCAGAGTGAGACCAGTTGAGAACCACTGGTCTACATCACTGTTTGTCACACTTCAAAAATGCATCCTACCTTACAAAGCTTTCTTGTCTTTCTCATTTTTCTGAAAAATCTCTGTCCGTCAGAGGATATTTGTTCTTCTGAACTTTTACATCAGAAGAAGGGGTCTGGTCCAGGAAGTTTCTTATAGAATGTCTTTTTGACTTCTAGGGTTTACTGGAGAAAGAGAGTGGAAAATGTTAATTATAGAATATACTATATGATTATTTGCAAAAATATATAGAGAGGTAAAAACAGCCCTGGACTGAACTAGTAATGCAATGATTGTTACACCATAAGAACATTGAGGTATAAATGAATATGTGCAAATGAAAGCTGATTCAGTCAGAGTCTGGTTACAGAGGTCTTTGTACTTTTGTTTAAATTTGTCAACTTCACAATCTCTGATGTAAGATCTCTGTCCGTGCACCAACGCATAAGATGTAGCGTTAACTTGTAAATTGTCCACTTCTGACTTTGTGGTGCATGTTAGTTTATGTTTCTGCTTCAAGACTGTTCTGTCCTGTGCTTGTTCCTCGTGTTTCACAAGTCACCAAATTATACAACAAACAGTGGCAGTGTGATGTCCAATTGCAGTCAACCAATGTGTGATCTCATCATGTTAGGTCAGAAAGTTGAAAGTAAAAAAAAAAAAACGCATTTCTCCACCTCAATGCATTTCTGTAACATTCAGATTTCACTATATCAGAGTCTGGATTTGCACTATGAACTATTTTCCAAACAAAGAACCATTCACGATCATTAACTGTCAAAAATGTCTACATACAGTATATGACATATTACAGATAAATTATCCCCCTGAAAACTAAAACCAGACTCGCAATATTTACAAGTGTGTCAAAAGTAAATTCTTTTACTTTTATTCTTTTTTTTTTAACATCTATAGAGTGCAATATCTAACAAGCTGTTATTTGGTCTTTTCCTGTATAAAATTACAGCCAAGAAAACACATTTGCACAATGAAAAGGTTGCAAAGTATGTGTTAATAATGCACCCGGCAAAAAGGTTTATTTCTGCTTGAAATATCCCAAAAATGTCATTGCATTTATAGCTACAACAAAACAACTGTGAAAGAAACAGTTGTTGCTTCACAGAGATAGACCAAGATAAAACATTTTTACCACTGCAAAAATGTCAAAAACTATATTTTGAGACCAAAAAAAACATCCAAAGTTGTTCTTCTGACATGCCTGTCTAATTAAGCTCTTGTTGTTTAATACATGTTTAAACCAGGTCTGAAACGTTTGACAAACACCAAGGCCTGTTGTAGGTACATTAGATTCCCTTAGGTCTTTTAAAGTGTTCTGCTGCATGTTGACAAGTGAGACGAACGACTTGTCTAATCTGTCTTAGTGTACCTTAAGAGGCATGGTAATACTTGTTTCTGATGTATATTTTTTGTGTCATGCATTTGCAAAGTCACATGTGCACTTTGGTCTTTACTGTCTGTATTAAAGTTTGTTTTTTCAAAAAGCATTAAGCACCCTGTGTTTCTACACTTATGTGTATGTATGTATATATATATATATATATATATATATATATACACACATATATACACACATATATAGACATATATATATCAAAAGCCCAGATAAATGGTGAGGGTTGCGTCAGAAAGGGCATTGTTTGGTCAAATCAAAGATGAGAGACAACAGAAAGATTTCCATAACGTATCGGCCGGGGCCCGGGTTAACAACGTGACCCGGAAATTGTTGACTCGCTGTGGCAAGCCCTGAGAAAAGGGACGAAGGGACGATGCCAAAAGGAAAAGGAGATTCAGTTGTGTTGTGTTTAGTAAAAAGCTTGAAACTGCATCAACGTCCCTATAGTATATAAATAGACCTATACAATTGAAGACTTGTAACCTGGTGAAAATACATGTCTCCTATATAATACATGACACCTTTTTCACAGTTAAATATACACAACTAACTAAAAAATAGTAATATTCAACTAATTTTCATGATAATATGTCAACTCAACTGCTTCATCAGTTTCCATTAGAAACTGGATTGTTGAAAATATGAAGGAAATAATGCAGACATTAGTGTTTACCTTTCAGTACTTCTGTGCATTCATTTTCTCTTCTAATTCCAAATATATGAAAGGAGACGTCTTCAGAGCACTTCCTGTAAAAAGAAGATAACAGAATGAAACAGTGGAAACTAAAGTGTCCCTTAACGGTTCAGACTGTCTTGAAACATTTATGCAGTGATGGAAGGTGTATTTGTCTTCAGTTAGGACAAGAAAATTAATACATATTATAATTGCATGAATATGTTTAGTTTTACATCCAAGCAGAAACATCTGGTATGGACTCCCGTCACCATCTCATTCATCATCTCACCTTCCTTCCCAGTGAAAACACTGAATGGTGTCGTTGATCATGGTCCAATACAGTGACAAGACGCTGTTCAGAAAACTGAACTCATCTGTCTTTTTACAGAAGATGCTGAATCAGACAAGTGAAGTAACAATCAGAGCATTACGGGTAGAGAGTTGAAGCTTACAAAACAACTCTGAATCAATGAAGTCAATAGAACAGCTGACAGAGAGGCATCGCCTTGCTCATAACAACACCGGGGAAAAAAAAAGAAGAAAACAAAGATTAATTCTTTCTTCAACTCCCAAGATAGTCCACTGTATCACTGTTCAATCAGCCTTACCATCGATATGAAGCTGTAAGGCACACATTCAATGATCATCCCTTCAAACCTGTCTTGTTTGCACCCCTGAGTCCATTGATATTCAGGGGAATCAAACTGTGTCAGAGTATTGTCCGTGATAGATTTCAAGAGGTTGTTTTCCAAAACGAAGTGGACATAAACAATGAGAGGGGAAATCCAGAATTAGTTTGACTTGAAGGATTACCATTATGACAACATAACTCGGGAATATTGTAGGTTCTGCATAAACTGGAAATGTGGACATATAGGTATTATAGTTTGTCTAAAGTCTCAACTAAGGGAAAGAAGAATTCCATAGATATACATTGGCAAATATTAATTTCTAAAATTCTCTAAATTTGATTGGAATTACATTTATACGCATTTATACGAGCAATACGTAAAAGGTTTGGTGTGACAAATTGATCAAACATTCTCACATTAAATTAAATGTTTAACTTCTTTCTTTTGTGAATCTTTAAACGCATTTAGTCTATTTCTACTGTAAAATACAGCAATGAAAAGCCATTATTGTCTGCAGAAGCAAAATCCACAAGGATCATCAATGTCAACAGATGCATCTCTGCAAATATCAAGACAAAAGAAGCTATTATCATCACCATTTTAATTATCAACGGGCCCATGAGTACAAAAATGAGTCACAAAATAAATCATCATGTTATTAAAAAGTCAAATTTAAACATACTGACAAAGGATTACTGATATTAAAATAATAAGCCTTACAAAATGTCAACGTCACAAAAAAGTGCTTCACACAACGTACCTGTCTAATAAGCCGCTACACTTCCATAACAGTTGGTTAAAATGCTGGGATGAATTTAAATTGTTCATAACAGCAATTGGGAAACAAAACGAATAATAATAAAGAGACATACAACTTTTAAAACTTAGTAAACAGGCTAACTTAAGGTACCACCTTTTTACGTTATATAACAGGTGCTTTACGGCAGAGGCGCGGTGCCAGCTGAATCTAAACGTATTTACGGAATTCCGTGATAATTTCAAAAGTATGGCAGCCCGCGAGACCTCGCCATAAACCCACTATATGAAGTAAAAAATAGGCAATAGTCTTTGCCTCTATAGAAGCACAATTATGTATTTGGTGGTTTTCCACTTCAGTGACCCCACGGCAAAAAGAAATAATGCGACTCCTTGGCCATTTAACTTCTAAGCTTGCGTCAACGGAAGTGACGTTTAGGCCTGCCTTTTGTGATACGTTCACGGGGTTTTATTTTGAAGGTAGGCGGAATATGCGTTCAGATAGCGTTTTGGAGGTGTATATATATATACCTCTCTTGTCCTTTTAATTTATTTGTCTCTTTGAGAAATAAAAAAGAGTAATTTGTCGTCAGTGGGAACTTCAGTTGAAGCATATTTATTATTATTATTATTTTGTATGCATTTCCTTAGACCGGGGTCGGCAACCCAAAATATTCAGAGAGCTCAAAAAACAAAACAAAACAGATCTGTCTGGAGTCGCAAAAATGAAAAGCCTTGAAAAGCCTCAGTATATTAGCTATATAACGTATTATTAAAAAAAACTAACCACTGTGAGCACGAATATTAACGAATGATTGGTTATTTTACATGAAGTGCATTCTGGAGAGAATGATACACCACGTGACCACACTGCTGTACAATATTTGGTGCTTCAAGTTTAACTTCCATTACAATATTAATGTTTTGTTGTTGTTGTTTTTCAATTCAATCATAGAAATACAAGCAATAGATGTACAGATTTTTGGTGTCATTTTTTATTTTGAAACAATAACAAAATGGGATGGGCATCCTGTAATTTCAGACCTTAGTGTGGAAATTAAATCCTCTTCGAACCTCAATAATAATACAACTCTTCTGTCCCCCTTATCTGGGCCACAGAGTGCAATAACCAGCAGCAGGCAGTTAAAACGTAACCTGCAATTATTAAAATAAAACAAACCAACATCTATTAATATTCATATTTATTAAATGGGTAAAATAAATAGAGTATATTAATATGAATTATCATAGTATTTTTTGATGGAAATATTGAGTATTTTAAAAAAAACATAAAAAGGGTAAAACCTTTGAGCCTGGGGCCATTTTTGGTCCATTTTAATGACCATTAAGTCCTTTTTCTATTACACGTTTTTTAAAAATATCTCCAGTGAGCCACTAGGCGTGTGCTAAAGACCCCTGGAACCCTGGGTTGCCGACCCCTGCCTTAGACAAACACAAGAATGGAATCCATATAGAGTTCGACTACAAAATTAAATTCGATGACATGAGGAGCTTAGTGCATTTTACTGTTGAACATGAGAATGGTCCACATGATGCAAATCACCATATAAATGAAAATAATAAAATAAAACATGCAATATATGTATAAACATGGACAACAGGGACAGGAAGTCTTGGGCTACCTGGTAGGAGAAAAAGAGGAGATTGAAAGATACAGTGAGGGAGGACATGGAGGTAGCTGGAGTCAGAGTAAAGGATACAGAAGACAGGGGGAGATGGAAAACTTTGATCCGCTGTGGCAACCCCTGAAAAAGTGACAAGCTGAAAGGATAAGAAGATTTATGTCCAGTGTTATTGAAAAGATAGAATGGTAAATGGTCTAGACTTTGCAGGATCGAGTCAAACAATGACCCGTCAAGGACTAACGAAGGTAAAGACAAGGTGTATATGGAATATTAATACTCAGGGCTGCAGTGAGATGGATGAGTCTAATGAGCACCCATCACCGGTGAGTGTGTTAAATATAATTACAAAGAAGAACAGTCAAAAGGGCAGAGACGCAGATGGACATGAGAGGTTAGTCATTTCATTATTCATCCTTATCCTCTTACCCGTCTAAAGGCCAACATTCTCCACAACTGCCACCCAAATCACACTGCTCCCAACTGAGAGTCGTCCTCTGGGCGGTGAGCCCACTGGGAGTTATTTAGTTATGGACGGTGCTATGATCACAGCAGCTCAGTAGCAACCTGGCAGCTGGTGGATTAGAACCTGAAGCCTTGTGGACTCAAGTCTTCTTAGTTTCCCAAGTTATGGACCTGAAATATTACTCAACTACTACAAATACAAAGACAAATATACAAACATTTTTCTTTTTTGTATATTAATTAATTTTTCTTCTGTTATTAAAATAAAAAACAATTCAGCCATGAAATTTATTTTCCAATTAATTTTAACCCTAGTGTCAGGTTTGGGTTATAGCCCGGAGACAGCTTTTATAGATTTTTCTCAGATGTTTTTTTCAGATTGCAGCTCCAAAACAGACTGATTTTTTAAATTATCAAATCAGTCATCCACAAATTGCAGTATTTTTTGCTTTTTTTTTAACATTTTGCAAAAACAAAGACCCTCTATTGGGTTTATGTGGCTCTGCTCAATAACTCTCCTCGCAGTTTTGGTTGCCATATTTAGTGTTTTGGGGGGATTTTTCTGATGCACTCTCTCTTCATTTTTAAGGATAATCAGACAAACAGCTTTGGAAAAACCTACCAGATTGTGACATCTCCACTACCATGCATTTGTGTAAAAAGGACTAGAGTTTAATAAGGGGACCCACAGCAAGGCAATCTTCAGATGACAGACTCAAGGGCAGAATTATTGATCTAATTTTCATTCAGTAATGTGTTTTGACTTGTTGTTTGGGATGATGAAATTATGCCGCAAATGCCATTGATGGATTACAACCACTGTACGAAGTTAATCTCGTTAGGGCAGAACATTGGGTGAAAATGTAGAAAATGTTTAGCGGAAGTGAAAGTCCATTTCTAAAGGATTCCAATTACAGTCTGCTTTATCTGGATCTGCCAGGTTATTTGTCTGTAGACAAATCATTGAACTCATTTAAGGTCGGCTGAAAATAATGAATCTGGGAATTACGTCAACCTCTTTTAATTGTCAGGGCTTCCTGCTGTGCAGTTGAAGACATGCATTGACCTCCTTGTTCAACTTAGCGATTGTGCTTAGGCAGAGTAATCGTCAGGTTCCAGGCCTTTGTAATCAGTTTGAATCCCAGATTATTCAGAAAAGTTCACAACCTTTCTGTCTGCACCCATTCACCCTCTGCATTGTTTTTGCTCAGACACTATTGGAAACAGAAAAACACACCGAGAGCCAGTTGATTCATTTCCTCTCCTTGCTCTGATATAGACTTTTCTCCTTCAAATAACAATTTTGACATTTAATCATAATAGATCGACACTCTCAGCAGCCCTGACCTTCAATTTTATGTTTGATTATTTTAATTTCACTTACTTTTTGTCACTTCATTCCCTTTCTTCCCAACATGGTTTCATCTCTTATATATCCAATTTAATCAGATCTTTCATAAATATGAACAGGGACCGTATAAATTCCACAAATAATAACATACAACAACGAAATATCGACAAGATGGAATAACCTCCTATTCCACGGTGTGTGATAATTTGGTGCCACATGTTGGAAAGGGTCACCGCTCCCTCAGCTGTCCTTACTATTGAATTTTTAACAGTGTGATGCTTCTAAATAGACACTCCAGGCTGTTACAGCAATGATTTACAGTATTTACACTGTTTTCTCATAGGTGTTTGTTTACTACACATTTCCCTTCACCCTTAAGTCAATTACCACTCCCTTTTTCTTTTGGCTCTGATGATTAGAAAAACAATGTTAATGTTAATTCTGATTTTGTTTCCTGGTAAAAACCTAAGAAGGTTTAAGTGGTAGAAGAGGAATAATTGATCATAAACTGAAAAATATCATTATATCATAAAATAAAAAAGCAGCCAAGTCACAGGATGAGTGCTGTGACCGACTCATGAGTGCGTCAAAACATGTAATTTCCTGTTTTTTCGGGAATTAAATTAATAAATCTCAGCAGACCACTTAACAAGGGTCCATTCATTATTGAATCAAAATGAAAAAAAAAAAATCACAAAGGCAATGACACTGTCAGGACCAGGGCACTAAAGGGGAAAATAAGACGACCAAGACAGACATCAGAGGTGATGCACATTAACCGGAGACCAAAACAAGCTGAAACAAGTAGAAACGAATGAAGTTATAGACTCTTTTCGCTGCCACTCTGGCACCAGGAGATGTTTAATGGAGGCCACACTGAACATCGAGGAGGATCTTCTTCGCTTTAGCAAATAGTTTCTGAGGTCTGAAGTCCAGATATATGGATGGATGGATGGATGGATGGATGGATGGATGGATGGATGGATGGATGGATGGATGGATGGATGGATG
>JAFBJS010000798.1:40125-64918 GCA_016785265.1 Paraplagusia blochii
AGATAGATAGATAGATAGATAGATAGATAGATAGATAGATAGATAGATAGATAGATAGATAGATAGATAGATACCCTGGGCCGATTCACAAAGGAGCCGCCAACAAGGCACACAAACAGCATCACCCTCTCAACTGGAACTGGAACTAAATCCCCTTAAGTGATCCTTGCACGTGTCGTAATGCATCACCGTCTTGAGAACTTCGAGGAGCGACTCTTCCTTGGAGATTTTTTTTTTTTTTTTGCACAGCCGCTGAGAGTTTTTCCACAGACATGCAGGCGATGACCCACAGATCCATCTCCCTGGTCCTGATTGCCCTATCACTGCTCCTCAGCTGAAGCTGCAATGGATGGTGTTCAATACTCCATCTGTAAGGGAGACAGGGAATCAGGGTTATCTGGTGACCTTCGAAAAAGCCTATACTTCATCTTTGACTGCGGTGAACCGCTGCATCCGTAATTAACACAAACCCCACGCGTGCACGCAAGTGTACAGTTGTGCACCCTCGCAGACATCCCCTATCCACCATTGTATGTTCATATCATCTTGTAGCCATTGAACACAAAATGATAATCGAGAACAGAGTATGAAGGACTCTGAAAAGGCATCGCAGGCCAAAGGAAAAAGCAATTCACTAATGAGCAAACTTACGCAACAGAAAAGTTCTGTAGAAATGTGTTTAAAACTGTGTGTTCAATTACATTACTACACAAAAAACCTTCAGTTGGTATTCAGCTTATTGACATTCCTTTCAAAATATCATAGCCACAGGGAATGACTCCCTCCGGGAATGACGGAATTATTGTTTCTCTGAATCAAATCATCGGTCTTTGAAAAAAAATTAAAAGCAAAGTATGAAAAACTAAAAAATATCGACTTTATCTAAAATAATTACCATTGTCCTTTGTTCAGTCACAGCACCGCAGTCACGTGAGCACAATCACATCCATTTTCATTATCAACTACGACTGCCAGAGTGAAGGCTCCTGAGAAGCTGCAGCTGTAATCCACAACATCAAGCCGGTGCTGGGGTGTAGTTTCTCACCAGAGGTCAGCACCTCCATACCCACCATGTCCACCACAATCCATCACTTTGTTTCTGCTCGTCCGTGACTGACACGCTGCGGGCTAGTTAATCAGTGAGACTGATGAAGTCCTTCAGTCACTGAAGGTTGTTGACGTTTGTGAGAAAAAAGGGGAGAAGGTCTGGTGTGGACTCCTGGAATACATCATTAAAGACACACTCCACTCCTCGGCTGAATCCTTAAAGTGCAAATGTCCTGCTTTCGCTGGTTGTATTAATCTAGTTTGCATGGACCACTTCATAATACGTCGGTGCATTCATGCAACAGATACAGGGATTGCAATGCAAGGATTATTATTGCTCCTCCATTTCCAGGAAACAGACTGTGTCTGTGTGTACGTGCGTCCGCTCCATACATGTGCAAATACGAACGCTGTGATAAATAAAAGCATGACATTTCCCTATTTATCTGCCGGTGTCAGCAGTTCTCCTGATTCACAGGTTGAGAGAGGGAGACATTTCTAAGAAATGTCATAATGGAATAACTGACAGTGCTCTCGGAGGACTGGTCTTTTCTGGGGGTTTTATTTTCAGCTCTATTGGTTGTTAGTCATGAGGTGATAATGTTGGGTTGCCGTCCAGTGGGACCACGAGTCATTAATTACACTGACAGTTAAATTAAGTGCGGACATGATTCCCCATTGACTGAAAACTGAAACATTTTAATCATTTTTTTTTTTTTTGCCTTTCTGGCTGCTTGTCATCTTAGCGCATCCTCTCGGCTCTCCCGTCTCTGATGGATGGTTGGAAATGAATTAATGAGGTGATAAAAGTCTTCTCCTGTCTTCTAATTTCATATAAAAGGACACAGATTTGTGGAGCTGTCAGGTGAAAACTACAGCTGCAGATGCATTTCAACAAATAAAACTGTGAAATCGGTAAAAAAAAATGTGTGCATTTATTGTTTCTCGGTGAAGTGCATCTCAAATGGCTAATTCTCACTTTTTACTATGCGGCCGACCTTATTCTGACTCATCTTCTATCACCTTATATTCATTAAACAGCCAGTCAGTCTGTTGTTCCGTCTCTGTTTTTTGCCTCAAGGCCCGACCTTGCAAGACAGGAGTCTCACTGACGATACACGTTGGAAACTTTGTGAATTATTCACGAGTCTGGTGAATATGAAATTCACTGAGGATATTGTTTTAAGATCAAGCTGATCACCTTGGTGCAGTTCAATGCAATTCAAAAACTTCTTTGTTTCACCTTTTGTGACCAGTGGCTCATAAAAATTTGACACATGCTGTTCTTGGTGTGAATCGCACAGAGAGTCTTGGGTTCGATTCCCAAGGGGGCCTTGTTGCTTTGGCTCAAAGGCAATGTTGTTGTCATTGTTGTGAAGCTCACGGTTTCTCCTCCCATGATCAAATCCCAGATAGGGAGGTTGTCTACCAGTGGGTTGACCGCCTGCGTGAAGGTTCATGAGGGGCTTGTAGGGTGCAGTGTGATTTGGGTGTCAGTTGTGGAGTGGACCCAGTAGCCGGGAGCAAGTGAAAATAGATGGATTAATGGATTCATTCATCTTCCTCCGCCACCCAAATCACACTGCACCAATCTGTGAGCTTGTGGGAATTTATGAGGGTTGAAGCGGTGCTATGCTCAGAGCACCGCAGCGGCAACCTGGCAGCTGGTGGACTCAAAACCCAAAGCCACGTCCTTAACTACTAGGCCTACAATGCTGTCAAAACAACCTTTTTATTAACAAAATTGAAAGAAAGAAAGATAAAGTGGTTTTATTAGGTAGCTGTAAGCATGCCTGCCTTTTATGCAGAAAGCAGAGAGTCCTGGGTTTGATTCCAACGAGGAACCATTACCTTGATAATGTGCTATGGATAAAGATGCTTTGGATCAAAGTGTCTCCTAAATAATAACCACTAATGACCATAAGATCCATGGTGTGGATCTCAATGCCACAATGACGAGGAGTTTGCTTTCCTTTCTTTCCTGCTCTTCTTCCTAAATGCATTAGTGCAAAAACACCCTGCTAAAAATCTAATCACATTATTTATCTTTTTTTTTTTTTTTTCAAAATGCAACCTGCAGCTAACCCCAGGACTGTGGCAGGGGCACAGTGGGAAGTAAGACATGTCAGTGTCATAATCGAAGATCATGACTCAGGCCCAGGGATCAAACCCCTGATCTTCTACTGTGAGGAAAGAGCATGAAACACTCTGTCACTATGCGGTCTGGTGTATATAAGAACCTGTGGATTACACCATTTCTACAGTATATTCTCAGGACTTTGTCTGCTCAGTCATCATGACCAGACAAACTCCTGCGACTTTGAATAAAGAACCTAAAATCTTACATTTCCTCGCTCTGAGATCATTGACTTTGTTTGGCCGAGATAACAGGAAATGACATTTATGGAGCTTAAAATACTTGAGATTGACTGTGCCATCGTCTGTCTGCTGTGCTTGTAGACAGCGACGGAGATTCTGATCAGACCTTAGCATCCTGTCAGTGATAAAGTCTGAGAGTAGAACATTGGGAATAATTGCACCAATGACTGTGGTTAATGTTCCACTCATCATAACCAACAAAGTACTTTGCTACTGCATATATAGCAGCGTATTTCTTTGTTTACCAGGTGTTTAATGAATGCTCTTACATGGAAATACGGCTGCACAAATAATAGACAGACGCCGCTAATTGGCTCCGGGGAATAATTGAAAGAAAAAACTTGAAGCTTTTAAATGATTTGGGTCATAACTCTGTGTGAATGACTCTGTTCTACCTGATCTGAGGGTTGTTTTTTTTTTCAAACAGAACAATGTGGAGGTTTTGTGAAACATATGAAGACTCACAGGACGAAAGATGATAAAAAGTGATATTGATGTATGAAAAGATACGATCAAAGACAGACCGCGGCAGGAAGCAGTCCATTCTTCAGGGAGACACCGCTGAGCCAATGGCACGTCGCTTATTCCCACTTGTCGGCTAAACTTCAAAGCTCAGAAATGGCTAATAACAGAAGGAGCAGCTGAAGCATCTATTGATGTCCACGTTGAAAATGATGGACGCCAGGAAATACCGCGTCTTATTTACTGCCCCGACTCTGCCCTTGCTCTCGCTGCCCTGGTTGCTGCTTCTATCAATTATGCATCTCACGGTAAAACATGCAGGTGCATCTCATTTTTCATACTCGCATTGCTTCCCTGGCTCGGAGCGCGGGGCACGAGCTGGTCATCCAGGAGAGTCGGGATGCATTTGTTAACCTTTTTCAAAAACTTGCGGTATTGTCGGAGGACAACATGTGATAGGTTGGTCATGTTTGAAAACATCCTCTGATCATTAGTGCTGGTTCCTAAAAGAAAAAGTTTGGCGTGCATGGCATTTGTACACACCAGCATTTTTGTTATGATTTTGCCCATCTTATGATGATTGGCAGTCGAGCCTGATGGTTCGTGGTGCAACACGAGTTACAGTGAGCATCTGTGCATCTCCCACTACCGGCTTCTTTCCTGTCTGTCAATAAAGTTTTCTTCGAAAAATCTAAAAAGAATCTTCCTCCTCCTCATCTTTATTTACATTATATTTCATTACAGTAATTATTCATCCTTATATACTTGTCAGTTTGGTAACTGAGTATAAGTAACTAAGTATATAAGGATGATATACTCTTGCTATGAGTGGTGAGCCCACTGGAAGTTATGTGGGTTGGGACGCTGCCATGCTCAGAGCACCACAGTGGCAACGTCGCAACTGGACCCAAGTCCACCTTCTTAAGGGTTATATATTACATCACAACACATTACAATACATTTGGCAGATGCTATTATCCAAAAAAAGTTCTGGCTACAAGAGTCAGATGTGTGGTGTATAATCGTACAGTCTGATCAGTCCAATTGCACCTGATTGGAACGCACAGTGTAAGAACAAAAGTCGTGACCTGTGAATTGATTACCCCCTGCTGATCAAATTGTGCATTGTTGATGGAGGTTCTCAGTCATCCAGATCATGGTCAAGATTAAAGAGTTTAGTTAGCCAACTGGACATTCAGTCTTTTGGAAAACGTTTCTCCTCCCATCCAAGAGGCTTCTTAAGTTCAAAGTGTTAGTGGGGAGTAACAGAAGTTCTATCCTGTGAGTGAGGAGGAAGGGGTGTTTCAAGTCCCTCCTGTTGGGTGGACCTGGGGATACCTGTGAAGTGTGATACCAGTCGTTGGGTGGGTATTGATGGGTCGTTACCGTCATTGTCGGAGTGGTTTTAGTCACACGGCTCGTTGATGTCAGAAACAGGTTGTTGAGAGTGGAATCTTTTGGGTATTGTTCCCAAAAGGGGAATAATCAGCATCAGATCCGTACGCATTTCAAACCTGGTGACGCCCTAAGACAGAAACTGGTTCATCCTAAAGTCAAGATCCCAAGACACAAGCTGGACAACGTGGGCTATGCTATTCAGTGTCGTGAGGAGTGTTCGGACCTCTACATTGAGGAGACCAAGCCGCCACTACACAGACGCATGGCTCAACATAGAAGGGCTAACACCTCAGGTCAGGACTCAGCCGTCCACTTACATTTAAAGGCCACCAACCACTCTTTTAAGGACCAGGATGTTCAAGTCTTGGCCAGAGAAGACAGATGGTTTGAGAGAGGTGTTAAAGAAGACATTTTTGTCAACCTGGAAAAACCATCCCTCAACAGAGGTGGTGGTTTGAGACACAACCTTTCCCCCCACCTACAAAGCCCTGTTGGGAACAATACCCAAAAGACTCCAGTTGGGGTGTCTTTGTGCTTAGTGCTTGTACCCACAGTCTTAGTGCTTGTACCTTCAGGGTTTCTCAAAAAATGTATTATGTGATTTCACAAGACCAGCATCTGTTTCTGAGGCGAGATAAAACATCTAAAAGGTCAGGGAACATTGTAGACCGCAGTCAGTAATGTTAAATACATAAAAAATCATTCTTTCTGCACATCTACTAGTCGTTAGGACGAGGTTTTTGCAGCAAATGCCACTGTAGCTACATTATCAGCATAAAGAAGTGTGAATATTTTGTGTATTATAAGATTTTACAGAGTTAACAATATGTGTTAAAATGTTGCTTATTAAAAAGAAGACCTCTTAGAGAGAGATCACATTAAGATTATTATTTTCTTAAAGGTCAATAGTATTTTCCTGTTTTCGTCTGCTAACATTAAGCAATGAAGAAAAAAACACTGCTAACAGCCTTGATCCTAAAAATGGACTAATGTCAGTGTCACTCTCTCTTCTGACAACCTTTGTCTCTAAATTATTAAAGTAAAACTACACTGGAAAAAAAATATGAAAAATCCACAGAGGCAAGAACGGCTGCCCTGCATGAATCTGCATCCCGCCAAGAAAATCAGCATCTAAATGTGGTTCAATCAGCTTTACCTTTTTCCTTCCTCAAACTGTGCCTTACTACAAGATTCATTTCAGAAAATGAGTTTGAGGACCTGTGTGAACTCCAGCTAGATGAAGTTCAAATCGGGGAGTTCTTTACCTTTTTGACTTTGACTAGTACACAGTGTCCCACAGCCCATTAAATATTTAGATTGTATATTGTATGTCTAACTGAGCTCTTTGTGTTCGATAAATCAAATACCTGCAGTCTTTCTAAAACCACAATAAATAAAAAAAAGTGTCAGTTACTCTTTAAACTGCAGGTTTTATGACCTGAAACAAGTGAATGGTTAGTTAAGACAGGAACAGTTAAGTTCAGAATCAGTTTCTGGTTGATGTCAGAGGGAACTCTAGTAGATCTACTCCTTTAGACCAGTGGTTCCCAACCACTGAGCTGGGTACCGGTACCGGTCCATGGGTGTCTTGGTGCCAGCCCGCAGAGAAATAATGTTTCCTTTTGGCCCCATCTGTCTATTACTTCCACTTGATCCATACCCATATCAACTAAAGAACTGACCAATAGAATGGCTAGGATTCCATCAGATGTGTATAAGAGACAGATTTTGTCCAGGGCCCTGTTCGTTTCACTTCGGGTGTGTGAACTGTGACATCAGCTGATTTGATTGGAGTTCCTAACTTTTTATACCGGTCTGGTAGCAGAAAGTTATAGGCTGTGTGCACTGGAGAAATCCTTGTTGTGCCCATGCACAGTTAATTCAGGTAGGAAGATTTTATAGGTAGAAAAATATTTCAGAACACCAGAAATGTAAATTTACTAAGGGGTATTTATCTGCCACAACTTAACGACCGGTCCATAAAAAAGGTTGAGGAGCCCTGATCTAGACCACTCCCTTCACCACTGGACAAAGGTGTGAAGAGTTGTTTTGGTCAGACCTTTTTGAGGTAAAAAACCGCTCCTGATGTTAATGAGCAGTTTTCTTGTCACATGTACAGATGTGAATGTGAGTCGATGTCACACTCTTCTAGAGAAGCTGTGGTATTTATGAGGAGTTTAACTTCCTAGGATGGGATCTCAAGGTGGAATGGTCTGTAGCGGTCATCTATTGTCTGTGATCTAGAGGAGTAAAACTACAAGGGTTCAAGAAGTCCAGGTCCTGACAACTAAAACTTTTTGGATCCAGAAAACATCATAAATGAACATTTATGCTGGTGGCATCAGTGGCCCAACTTTTGGTTAGGAACTACTTGATTACATAATGCATACTTGGTAAAGGAGATCACTTTAGTATGTTTTGGCATGTTTGGGATAATATTTCTCTCTTATTCTGTATCTATTACTGTGTCAAACCTAAGGCCCGTGGGCCACATGTTGCCCGCCACACCTTTTTGCGTGGCACGTGGGAACTTTTGGCTTCTAACTCAGTTCATACTGAGAATTTCTCACCATAAATGTATATTTTTTAATTACAGGGAAATGAACAATATTTGTAATTACATTTACACCCTTTTCCAGTTTCAATTGTCCCGTCAAGGGGAATTACATTGTGAAAATGAGTTTAAACCTAGGCTGGTTTAAATTGCTGCTGAACTGTAAGTAGTGGTCCTTATAAAATCCACTCAGTATTAAACAATTTTACCTTTCAATACAAACCAAAACTAAAGTCCTAAAAATAACAAGTGGCATATTAAAAGCATGAATGAATCATACATTGCATATTATAAGAGCCAAGAAAACTCTGGAAAAACTTGTTATATAGAAACTAACCCTTCAGCCCAGAGGCATGTGCAGCCACATTGCCCAGAGGTGAAAGGAAAGCGGGCTGCTGGGAGTGACAGTTAGTTGGCTGCATCCATCACAATAAGTCACCGAGACAGGTGGCGTCCAGCAGTTAGTGTGTTCTAAATGTCAGCTGCTGAAGAACAGACTGTTAGAAACTGGCAGAGTCCAAACAATCATTTTCTTTAAATGCTGTTTCACGATGGCAGATGTTGTGTGTTGGACACTGTACCCTCACCTGTGACAGACGAGCTGTGATCTGATCATCAGTGTGTGACTGAGCAAGTGACGCATGAAAAACGAACCAATCAGATTTGGAAAAAATAATTACTGCTCTCAGTGTTTTTTTTGTCCCCAAAATTACCTATTCTTCTGTCTTGAGGTTATTGAACATTTTATTCTGAAAACACAGTGTTTCTAAGTCGTTTTTCCTGCTCCATGCGCTACATTTTCTTGTACATGGCATTGACATTGACATTTTAATAATACAGGACATGTATAGGATGCTTTGCTTTTAGCCTCGCTCTCCCCCTGACTGCTGAGTGCACCAGCTGTATGCTGAGCAGGCAGATATATCCGCGTTACACGGATGTGTATCTGATGTAAGCTTTACGCAGCAAGAGAAAGAGAGTAAAAATAAATTCAGAAATATATATATATATATATATATATGCTACAATATCATCACTAATACTACAATCAGAACAGTATATAGAGTCTATATAACAGCAGGGCAGCTGTAGTGGACATTTGATATGATCTGGATGGCCAAATTTAATTACAGCTGGGCCCAGATTTGGCCCACGGGCCTGAGTTTGAAGACCATGCACTAGAATATCAGATGAAAATCAGGTTAGGGAGTCCGTAAAGTACCAAGTTGAAGGGCGTTCTAGGGATCGTTTTCTGGGAAACGTCCTCCTCCTTTGTGTTTCTGAGAAAGCCTGGATCTGCAAAGAAAGAAAGAAAGAAAGAAAGAAAGTATTCTCTTTTTTTTGTCATTGTGATGTTGTGTTTCGCACAACGCACAACGAAATTTGGCCTCTGCATTTGACCCACCATCAAAGTGAGCAGTGGGCAGAAGTGTGTAGGGACAATACCATACTCAGTGCACCTCAGTGCAACTGAGGGGGATTCAAACTGGGGACCTTGCGGACCTAAGTCCGCTTCCTTAACCACTAGGCCACTGCCCTAGCCTAAGAAAACGTTCAAGTGTTTATATTACAATATAAATATATTTATTTATATATATTTAAAAAAAGTTAATAAAATAAAAAATGTACATTTATGTTCAATAAAATCAAGTACTACCTCATCCTATTTACTATGGTCATCACTAAACTGCTACGAGTGTGTTCGGTTGGTCAGACAATGTCCATCGATTCACTTCTTGTAAATATCTTCCTCTCGTATTGTACTGTAGTTTGTATTACCTTCGCACCACGGGTCAGAGAGGACAGCAATTTCATTGTGACATATGATATGCAGTATGTCCTGTGGTATATATGACAATATAT
The DNA here is from genome assembly GCA_016785265.1 of Paraplagusia blochii. Lineage (NCBI taxonomy): Eukaryota > Metazoa > Chordata > Actinopteri > Pleuronectiformes > Cynoglossidae > Paraplagusia > Paraplagusia blochii. The sequence goes on from JAFBJS010000798.1 coordinate 49,829, forward strand.
AAAGTTGACTTTGATAACATTCTCCATCCATTTATTATTTCATGGGTAATTCTGAATAATTTCAATAAGCCACAGATAACCTTTATAAATATTTTACATTTAAATAAAATACAAAATAACCTTCAGGTTCTCGATGTGACAGGCTGTTCTTTTTCCTCAAACTTTGCAGAGATTGACCCGAGGTAAGTCCCGTCCTCAGCAGACCTGAAACAGGGCAAAATACAACAAAGTAAAAACAGATTTGTTATTTATTTCGTTATAGTATGTAGGAAACATTTGGGGGGGAAATTTAAGCTGTTTAAGCTGGAATTGTGAGGATGGTGAAGAGACGGGCTGAGCACAGAAGATTCACTGGACCAGATGTGGCAGCCAATAAAAAGTGGGAAAGAAACTTACAGTCTAAGACCATTGCCATGTTGTCCACGTTCCCTTCAAGGTCTCCGGGACACTGATTGAGTACAACACAGCCAACCCCAGCGAAACTCAAGAGCAGAGCAGTCTCTGGATGTTTCTCCAGGAATAACTGATCAGGTCTAAGAAACAACAAAAAATGTATACAAATATATATACTGAATATAAACATAAAAAATCGTTCAGATTAGTGATAGATGTGTTTGAATAAAGTCATTTTATTACCTTTTGTGCATGTGGCCCAAAGTGCTGTGATTGTTCTGGGCCTGTTCTAGGAGCAGAGCTAGTCGACACTCTGAAAAACACAACCATTACATTATTATTACAGCAACAGCACTGTGATAAATAATGGCTGCTTTCTGCATCAGTGTGAGAACACTAGCTTTTATCCCGGCAGAGATGATTTCGATCAAAATACTTGCATTGATCACACTGGTCTCCCTCTTTTAAACACTTTTTCAAACCTGTGTTACAATTTACAAAAGAAGATCAAGTCGTTGACATACAGGTGGCGTTAAACACAGACGGACGTGAAACTAAAATGCTTGTCGTACAATTTTAAACTGTGACAGTCAACAACTTCAACAGGGGAAAGTCAACCTTCAAAAAAAGCCAGTTATTCTAAATGCCGACGACACACAACTGTACCACAGCCTTAAAGCCTCCCAACGGTGGCAGTGGCAGCTGGTGGATTCGAACTGGGGACCTTGCGGACCTAAGTCCGCTTCCTTAACCACTAGGCCACCACTGCCACTACACTGCTCAAATGTCACCTCGAAATCTAACCCATTACCAAATGAACAGTGGGCAGATTTGCACACCCAGGGAGCAGCGAGTGGTGATGGTGCCATGCTCAGTGGACCTCAGTGGTAACCTGGCAGATGGTGGATTCGAACCTGGAACCCTTTGAACACAAGTACGGTTCCTCAACCACTGAGCTCCTGTTACAGAGACTCTGAGAATTCTTCAAAATAACCCTACATTTAAATCACTTTGTTTTGTAATATCTTCTTTGTTTGCATCAAGACTAATTTATATTTAAAATAGTTTTATTCATTCAATCATCTTTATCCTCTTATCCATTACTGGGTTTCACAGTCTCCACCACTGCCACCCAAATCACACTGCTCCATACTGTTAGCCTTCCTGTGGGTGACAGGCCCAATGAATTTTTTTTTGGATCAGGACGGTGCTATGTTCAAAGAAGCTCCGTGGAAACCTGGCAGCTGGTGGATTTGAACTGCTGGGCCGCCATTAATTATAATAATATAAATATACACAAGGTTGAAGAGTCCGGTTAGGCCACCTTGACTATGACATGGATGACTCATGATGAATCTTCATAGATATACATATATGCAGTATATAAATACTTATACACACATACATATATGTATATATTGCGGTGGCAACATTTTCTGCAGGTGCAGCCTCTGGATTTCATTCATTTTAATCACTTTTATGACGCGGGAATGTATGAAAAATATATAGAGTACATTCAATACACAGTGTGTTCAACAAGCCACGGGGGTTATTTAATGAAGCTGTGTTAATGCACATCAATGGAAGTTTGTGTTGTGGCTAAGACTAAATAGGTCTTACATTACAGTGATGAATAAGTGGCACTGCGTACGTCAAAACTCAGAGAGTTTCCTATAATAAATACTGCACCCGGGTAAGAGGGTTAACGGTTAATAGGAAATTAAAATGGTGTCAGCCCTGTCTGCTGCTGTTTTACAATTAATTCACTTGCTGTGTTTTTTTTTTTCCTGATGACTTACAGACGGCGGGAAATATCTATATTAAGACGTTCAGTGCATTCATTATACAGTGCGCGGTTCTGTTTCATAAATGAAAATGACGTATGTGCCGTGGGCCGACGTTAAATCAGCCACAGCTGACGGTGGAATTTGAACTAAAATGGAAAAATTAGCATCCGCTAGGCTTTTAGTGGAGTGTTGCCTTGTAAGATATAATTTACCTTACATACAAACAATGTCTAATGAAAGTGGGGACCGAGTCTGACGGCGTCTACAGTCTTGTTCTTCAGCTGCGCCAGCGTAGAAGCCACAAAATAGACAATGTAAAAGATATTGGAGCGACACTTAATCATGGTCCAACAAGAATGAATGGAAATATACAGGGATGATATTTCCCTGGATATTATTTTTGTAAAGATGGAAGAAATTCTCTTTTTATTCTTCTGAGAAAACCCAAATCTGCCAACACTTGATGACTGGGTCCTCGGAACAGCTGGTTTACAGACTAGGTGTCAGTCACACTATAGTTAGATGCAGCGACACCAGGACAGGGATGACACATATGTCAACCCTGAGGCGATTAGGAGGACAGGTCTGACACTGTCAGTCATGTTGGAGAGACAAGTCCTTCTCAGACTTCCTGTCTCTGTGAAGGTGTCATGTACATTGGGTAATGGTTGTTTACAGCAACAACATGTGTCAGTAGGTGAAAGTTAAGCTCATTAGGTATTTTAAAGCATAGAAATGGTCTATTTCCGATTATATTGGTTTGTCAATAGCATAATTATGCAATATGGTGGCAACATTATTGTTTTTTTCTGATAATGAAAATTCAATAATATTATACTTTGGTTTTGCCCAATTTGATGCAATCAAAGTTTTCGATTCTAATATATACTTTTAAGATGTTTACTTCAATTTAGGGGGAAAAGAGATTCATATATCGGTATTGGTTCACATGGAATCGGAAATGAACTGTTTGGAAAATATTGGGTAAATTGGCTACATTAATATAGGACATCCCTGGTCCTCGCATTCATTGTCTAAGGCTGTGGTTTACAAAATATGTGGTGCTCCCCCTTGCGGAGTGCTAAGTTATTGCAGGAAGGCCCAATAGGTGAAATCCTTTTAATTTTTATATTAAAAAACACACAATAATGCAGTATATATTTAGTCATTTCTATTCTTCCAAATATTGGTAAAGTCAATTTGCAGAAATGTATGTTTTTCTAAATAAACTTCAGAGGAGCTGGGCTGGAGCAGTGACCTAGCTGCTAAGGAAGTTGACACAAGGCTTCAGGTTCCAATCCGCCAACTGCCAGGTTGCCACTGAGGTGCTCTGACCATAGCACCGTTCTGACCCACATAACTTCCAGTGGGTTCACCACCCACAGGGAGGCTCACAGTATGGAGCAGTGTTTATTGGGAGGCAGTCATGGAGACTGCTTGCCCCCCAGACTTGGTAACAGATGAGGGTGAAAATAAACGAAAGAACATAAATGTGTTAAAGAACAATTAGAGTCAACCTTAGGTCATGATATTATAAAACATAGTGATCTAAAGATAGGACTGTTGTTGTCAAGGGACAACAACAATGAAGGTGGACTTTCCCCTGTTGAAGTTGTTGAGGGAGTCCAGGGCAGGTTGTGATTTTGATTTTTATTGGAAGAGCTTTTAGACTGAATCCTGACATACTGCAACTTAGGAATTGGGGATGAGACAGTATTAAATTCCACCATCTAAACTAAGGCCCGGGGGCCGGATGCGGCCAAGGGAGCTTTTAGATGCGGCCTGCGAACCCTGTCCAAATTAAATATTTTATTTGTATTATGATTATACTTCTGCCCTTTCCCTGCAATGCCGGCATTTCCCCAGTAGATGACGTTAGAAAGGCTATTAAAATTGAAGCATTTAAGGTTTTATACATGACTTTTACACACTATATATCTCAGTCCAACGATCTGGTCTTGACTCAGCTCCCGTGTCCAAGTTTGGTACCCATTGTGTCCAGCGAGTCAAAAAGTTTGTCCACCTCTCTGATCTACTCCCACACTCTAAAGCTGTTGCATGGTGCATTTAATGACCAACACTTTATTTTTCTGTTGAATAACAGGAAGGCATTGTGTGGGATTATAAAAGAGTTAATTTTCCCCAGTGTTTCTAAGAATAGTGAATTTTGATTAGACAGTCAAATTGATATTTTAAACCCTTAACTAAAAAAGAAACACCAAAAACAAAGTTGCATCTGTGTGATGACTTTTGTCTAAAAAAAAAAAAAAAGCTGAGAACATACCACTGAGACTGAGAGCTGCTAGTTTGGCAGGTGGAATCTTGGCCATAAATGTCTTGTTTCCCAGGTAAACAAAGGCGCTGCATTTGCACAGGAGCTGCTCCATGTCAGACAGGCTGGACAGATATGAACAAGTCAGAAGAGAAAAAACGCATATGTATAAAATGGGTTCAGTCAAGTTTTTACCTGAGGTTTTCTTTAATTTCTTTAACCCCCTCAGACAACTGGTTCCATTCTTTACAGTGAGAGTTCAACATCTCTGGAATTCTCCGGTCCATCTTGGTGTCTTTAGGTGTCACAATAACAGGTGTTAAACGTGATCTCAACCAAATCAATATCTGGTCAACCAAGTTGATATTTTTTCAGCTGCATTATAAGTACATACCAGATTTACCCCTGTTGTTGGAAGGGTCAATAAAATCTGCAGGTTCATGTCAGGGACAAAGAACAGTTGTAAACAAGTGTTTGTTGGTTACATGTTATTTTGCTGTTTTTGTTTTTCCTAAAAGATACATTGAATATTTTGTCTGTCCACCGGGAAGGTGTATGATGGTGTGTCAGGGATCTGTGGGAAAAAAAATAAAAAAATAAAAATTACACTGTACTCAATGCAAATTGGTCCGGTGTCATCACTGGTCACCATGACCAAACCTACGATGTCGCTGACTGAAAAAGTCACACATAAAAGAGACGCAGGAGGAATTTAAGGAAAAGTTAATTTAATAGCAGGTAAAGAGCAATTCTGCCGTGTGTGTATCTGTCAGGACCAGATTAATTTACTGAACTCACCACTTTGATGCTTTGGCTTTGATCATCCCTCCCCTTGCTTCCTTTGCCGACTCTGCTCGCTTTCTTGTTGTCGCTTTCAACTGCCACAAACAGGAAGCAGAAGACATATATGCGCCTGGATGAGATAAAGACATTTGTGTAGGGAGCAGACATTATAGTGCAGTCTCTGGGAGATAGTCATGGAAAATACTGCGTTATTGCCCAAATGGTGGAGCAGGTGCCCTGGTGGATAGATACTGTACTGCAGGCTAAAGTGAGTTTGGATCTATGTTGTCAAGTCTCGTATACATTTGTTTTGAGCTGATTTTGCGAGAAAATTTCAGTTGAGCAACAATCGGTGATAAGGCCCGGTTTTTTGTCTGGCGAACAGGTTATGAAAGGCTGATTGGTGTAAGTGTTTATTTACATTGGAAAACAGTATTTGGCAGTGGTTGCCTAGTGGTTAAGGAAGCGGGTTTATGTTCGAATCCACCAGCTGCTTCTTGTGGGCTCCCCACCCACAGGAAGGCTCATAGTATGGAGCCTTCAGCTCAGCTTTCAACACGATCATCCCCCAGGACCTGGTAAGTAAATTGAGCCATTTAGGGCTTAGTACTTCCCTTTGTAACTGGCTGCTTGATTTTCTCACCCACAGAACTCAGTGTGTCCGGGTGGGGAACAACTCCTCCAGCACCATCTCCCTGAATACCGGCTCCCCGCAAGGCTGCGTCCTGAGCCCTCTGCTGTTCACCCTGATGACCCATGACTGTCGTCCCAGGCACCACTCCAACCACATACTGAAGTATGCGGACGACACCACAGTAGTGGGCCTCATCCAGGAGAACAACGAGCTGGCATACAGAGAGGAGGTGCAACATCTGGTGGACTGGTGCAGCACCAACAACCTGCTGCTAAATGTCAACAAGACCAAGGAGATCATCGTCGACTTCAGGAGATCCCGTCCTAACCACGCTCCGTTGTTCATCAATGACACAGCGGTGGAGGTCGTCAGCAGCACCAAGTTCTTAGGGGTCCATATAACTGACACTCTCGACTGGACACTTCATACCACCACCCTAGCAAAGAAGGCACAGCAGCGCCTGCATTTCCTGCGTCGGATGAAAAGGGCATCCCTGCCCCCACCCATCCTTTCCACCTTCTACAGAGGGACCATTGAGGGCCTGCTGACCAGCTGCATCTCGGTCTGGTCTGGGAGCTGCAAAGCCTCTGACTGGAAGTCTCTACAGAGAGTGGTGAAGTCAGCAGAAAAGATCATTGGGTCACCACTCCCTCGCATTCAGGATATTGCCCAAAGACGCTGCGTTGCCAGAGCTAACCAGATCCATTCTGACACAACACACCCCAATAACAAACTGTTCTCTCTGTTGGCATCAGGCAGAAGGTTCCGCAGCATCTGCTGTAAAACTACAAGGTTTAAGAACAGTTTCTTTCCCTTGGCCATCAGACTTTTAAACACAAAAAACAACTAAAACTCATTCTGAACACAGAATGTCCTGTGAAATAACATCTTTACATGTGCAATATACAGTATACTCATTTATACTTTGACTTCCTGTGCAATATTTAATACTTGTACCGCACTTGTACAGCACTGTTTTTATTCTGATAATTTTTTCTGTTTACTATGTACAGTTCTGTAAAAAATGTTTTCATACACTGCTGCACTTTAGACTGGTCCGCATGTAATTTGTAATTAACATCAAATTACAAATTATTATGTAATTTGTAATTAACATCTCAAGACATTGTACCTCATGGTTTTTGAAGTTCCTGTAGTGTTTGCTGTGTACTCGGGTTGCCAAGCAACGACATTTCGTTGCCAGACTTCACTGTCGTGTTTTTTGTGCAATGACAATAAAGGTAGTCTAAGTCTAAGTCTAAGCAGTGTGATTTGTGTGGCAGAAGTGGAGACTGATGCCCCTGAGATCCCATAACAAGAGAGAGGATGAAGATGAATGAATAAATTAATCCACACTTTACATTCTAGGGCCTGTTTAGTTGAACACAATGATGGTGTACTCCAAGGAATTAAAGAAAGACACACTCTGATATTGTTCATTTGTAAAAATGCTTTTTTTCTTTCCCATCTAGAGGAGGAGTGGGATTTGGGTGGTGCCAACTACCCCTGCGACATGGCAACAATCAAGTAGAACCATGAATAAACAACACTATTTTACAGCAATGTTATTAATATAAAATCAAATATTTCACATGTATAAAACTGACTTCAACTTCATGAAATCTTTATGACTTCAAACACTAATTTTTGTGAAAATTTTGTGTCTGGTCTTATTCCATTTTTCATATTAACACTTCCTACCAGTTTGTAACTTCATACGTTGTTGTGCCAACACATCTGATGCAGAAATAATTAAAAGCTCTACAAAAAAAAAAGAAAAAAAAATCACAGCTTGACTGTTCTAAATATAATCTTTTAAAGTCATTATCTTGGTAACAGAAGAGGCAACTACTTTTATATAGTGTAAGCCTAACTTTTAATATTTAACAATGTAATATGGATTAAAATGTTAGATCAGATCGTATTCTATTATTATTGATAATATTAATAATATATTATATTATTACGCCTTGGCTGCTCCTGTAGGTCATAAACCCACTGGAGGACGGATCCACCTTTTGCCCCAAGTTAGTTTGTATCCCTAGGGGGTAAAGGCAAAGGCAAAGTCCGGGAACCCTACAGGCAAGGTGATAGTTTATTATTGATAGTCTTCTTCAGCTGTCCTTCACCTGGCCTTTTACCCATGACGCAATTTTCTCTAGGTTGTCCACAGGCGATTCACCCAACGCAACAAAGTCCCCCTGGATGGTTAGGCAAGAGAGTCCACAGACTCTGTAATTATCAAGACAAGGTGGAACTCATCCTGTTCTCATATTAACTTTATCCTTCTGCCTTTTCTCTGCAATCCCGCAATTTTTCACAAGAACTAATGTAGAAAAGGCCAAAAGCATTTTAGCCTTTATTTGTGGCATTTACATCATCTTAGTTGCACAAATTCTCCGTCCATCTGCTCCTTACCTGGACCCTGAGTCAAATTTCGGTACTGACAGTGGCCTCGAGTCCAAATATTTGCCCGTGCCTGTCCTGAGAATAGACTATGCAGTAAAGCTCAGGTGGCTCTGGGGTATATTTAAAAAATAGTACGGTAAGTCTTTGATTAAAACCAATATAATACAAATAAAAGACACATCAAAACATAATAGCAGTAATATTACAGCATAATCACAGCTGTAATCACAGTCTAGACATATTAAGGCGCTTTTTTTAATAAACCATCAGGACAAGCAGACAGATAAAAAAAAATAAATAAAAAAATGTAGGAATTATTTTTTTGGTCCGGAAAGGAAAGTGCACAAGTGTGTCTTCATACCTCGCTCTAATTCCACTCCGTTCAGTCGACAGTGAAGTACTTGAAAGGAAAAGTCTCGAGAGATAGAGATCACGCCCTCTCCCTGAAGGATGAGCAAGGATTCCAATGGCAAATCCAGCAACTTCCTGTCAGCCAGCAACACCAAATACTCACCTGGGTCTGCAGGCGTTTTGTCTGCGTGAAGACGAACGAACAAAATCTTGTGTGTAATACTTAATGCCATCTGTACTGAGATTTCTACCTATGAAGTACTTTTTCACTGTAGAACAATGTACTATTGTGTTGAAACAAAAGACAAAGTGGAGGAGTGAATCACAAGGTGAAGTGACCCAGCCTACCTTTAGTAAAACCTCCCTTTTCCTCCTTGTCTTTTGGTTTTGAAACTTCAGTTTTGGTCTTTGACGCGGACTGGTTCCTGGAAACATTGGGACATTTATTCTCACCAAGAAAGGCAATAAAATGACAAATCAGCGGTTATTTTACCCACTCTTCTAGAACAGTGATTCTCAACTAATGTGTCTTCAGATGTAAAATGTCAACTTTTTATTTTTCTGTTATATAACATTCAGTCGCACTTCAGTTACTTCACCCTAAAAGTTTATTCAGAAACTTGTTCTCCCAATAAAAAACTATTATATAACAATACGTACAGTATGTCTGCACGAAGCACTTTTGCTGTATGTTTATGTATGCATGTAAATGTATAGTGTATAAATGGTACATACGTATATAATAGATCTGTGGGCCTGGGTGTGCATGTGTGTGTATTTGCGTGTGTATTTGCGTTTATATGTATATGGAATCAATTGACTGTGGGTACATGCTATATCTGGTTTTATATGAGCACGGATATATGTATATGTGTGGGTATATACAATTGTATATTTATCTCATGTATATGTTTGTATATATGTGGATATATATGCATGTATATGTGGTACATAGGTTTGTGGGTATGCTTTTATATATAAATATATGCACTAAGATAAATAATATAATACAATACTGACTAAACACAGTATTAACATTGACTTAGTTAGCAAAATATAATAACAATAATAATTGAGATTGCAATAACTCATCAAAACCCCACACAACAATAATTATAACCTACTAGTCTACTAACACCATTAACAATGACCTATTTATCTACCACTAACTTCCTTATCCGCTAACGTCCACTGCTCAGGTCCTACATACGTCAAACTCGACATACGTCAAACTTATTGTATCTCTCTCTAAATACCTACCTACCTATCTATCTGTCTGTCTATCTTTCTATCTTCCTATATAACTATCTACATATGTACCTACCTACCAACCTATATATCTACCTCCCTATCCATCTATATACCTACCTAACTACCTGTCAATATATATAGCTACCTACTTTCCTATCTATCTATCTATCTATCTATCTATCTATCTATCTATCTATCTATCTATCTATCTATCTATCTGTCTATCTATCCATCAATTTATCTTCCTCCCTATCTATCTATATATCTACCTGCCTGTCTGTCTACACATCTTTCTATTGTCCTATATAATGAAAAGAGTTCCATGAGAGCTACTAGTTGAGAATGACTGTCCTAGGAAAACTGAGTCTTGCCCTGAACTGTCTTCCACAGTGGTTATTTGAAGTAATACAGCAGATTAGAATAAGCACCTATTCCAGTATCCACAGATACCTGACAGTCCTCACTGGAAACTAATGGTGTTGCTAAGGCCCAAAATAGTACGGAGACATGAGAACATGGATGATAAGGATCTGATATATGTGAAGATAAAAATAAACAAGATACGTGTTTTTAAAGTCAATACAAGTGGATAATGAACTCGGAATGTGACACAAAGTGAAACTGTCCTGAAAATATAGCATAAACAAGTGGAATAAAAGTGGGAGGAAAATCACCTTTGAATTGAGCTTCAAGAATCTGAGATGACTGACAGTTTCTCACCTTGGGGAAGAGAAGTCAAACTGTGTGAGCAGTGGAAACAGGTACTTTTCTGTGTCCTGGATGACTGTGTTGAAGTGACATGACAACGTCCCATCCATACCTGTTTTCTGTACAGGAAACAGAAGTAAACATGTCTTCCATGATGTAGGGGTCAGTTAACAAACTCAATTTAAAATAATTCCAGTACAAAACTTTGTACACAATTAGTGATGTGTCAGAGATGTTTCAAGGTTGAATTATGCACAAAAGCACTTAACATGTATGATGTGCAGAAAAGCCATTAGTTTCTCTGTGTGCAGCTAATGAGCTCCAGGTTGTTTGAGCGCGTCTTCCTCAGAAGCTGTTGTATTCTGAATGTATCTCATAGAAAATGTCAATCAGGAACCGTGGTGTCAAAGTCAAATTCACAGTGGGACAAATTAAAAACTGAGACAAACTTAATATTTATTGAAGAATTAACGCCAATTTTTTTTTTTTTTTATCCTTTTCTCCAGGTTCTTTGTTTATCGCATTCTTTAATATGTAATGAATCAGGACCAACCACAGCTTGATACTATAAATAAATGAGAAATGAAAATAAACCATACTTTAAGGCACAGCTTGCATGGAAAAGACAGCTGTCCATCATGTGGCCAAAGGTGTATTGTAACTGAAGATAACGTGAATAACCCACAGGTACAAAACAGCTGGATAGAGACAGACAGAGACAGATAGACACAAAGATAGGTAGATAGACAGACGGAGGGAAAGACAGATAGATAGGTAGACAGACGGAGGGAAAGACAGACAGATAGGTAGATAGACAGACGGAGGGAAAGACAGACAGACAGACGGAGGGAAAGACAGACAGACAGACGGAGGGAAAGACAGACAGACAGAAAGACAGACAGACAGACAGACAGACAGACAGACAGAGAGACAGACAGACAGACAGACAGACAGATAGATAAATGAATACAAAATTGTCAGAGGGGTCTAACTCTGGCCCGCAGTGAAATTATTTTTGGCCCGCGAGATAAAATCAAATGTGTACTATAGTTAGTCCACCAGTATGAAGACTTTACATACTGTCAGATTTTGTTATATTAATAATGCATGCTTTTTACATTTTTACATTAAAAATTATCTAAAAAGACTTTGAAGAGATCGAATAAGAAAAAATACCAATGATGTGTGAATTTTTTCTTTTACAATTTCTCATGTGTTGATACTAATAAGCTTTGGCTGCTCCAGATTCAGTGTATCCACATAAAAAGACTATTTCATATCCAGAAAGAATGGAAAACATGGACGTTTATAGTTAATTTCACAATATATACTGAGTTTGGCCCCTGACTTCATGCCAGTTTTAAATTCTGGCCCGCTGTGAAACCCCTGGTCTAGGTGACCCAGACTTTTGAATGCTAATGTATGCTAATTTAACACTTTGAAAAAAAAAAGTTTGGGAAAAACTGATTTAGTCAATTTGCAGACTCACATCAGCAGCGGCGTGATGGTACTTTGCATCAATTGTCAAAGCTTTTAGAATCTGAATTCACTGCTTGTTCGACTGAACAGTAGTGACGGTTTAATCAGATCTTCAGGTTCCGTAACAGCCTGATAATATTTGTCATAAATTCAGGATCAGCCTAAATTCTCACATAAGTATTAAGTTATCTTTATCTGACAGGCCATTTGCTAATGGCCTGTCATGTCAAGTAAACAGCAGCTTCAACATGAGTGACGGTCCATTAGTGTAGCATTGTTATCGTGTCAGCCATGCGTTATTTAGTGGCGAGAAAGGAGAGGAAAGTAAAACAGCCGAGAGCTGCTGCGGTGTCTGAACAAACGTAGGCATTTTAACATGTCTGTAGGTTTGATAGTGAAGAAACTGTTAATTCTAATGTATTTTGGGTTTGCTTTTGAACTCCCGGCTTCCTCACAACCAGCGTTCTAATTTTAAACTGCAATTAAAAGTCTTTGACATATTACTTTTCTCAGATTTAACATTTGACACTGAAGCCACTTTCATTTTCTTTTAGGTATTACATGCTTTTGCTGTGTCTGTCTTATTAATTAAAATGCTGTAAAAAAAACCTTAAATTAGTTTGGTCATTCGTTGCTTACTTGTCTTTGCATTTATTTATTTCTAATTGGTATTGGCATCTGCAGATATGCCAATGTCCCCAAGTCTTTGTATCAGACATTAAATGAGACTTTTCCTTGTCTTTTCCTAGGGAGTCAATGGATATTATAAATCAAGACAAGGCTCCATAGTTTGGAACATGTTACAATGCCTTCAATTACAATGGATTTTTATAAAATGATCTGAACCATATCTATCAGGGACTTGTAAAATGACAGTGATTAAGTCTACATGAGGAGACAAAGGACATGTACCAACCTGATGCTTCTCAGTATTCTCCACACTGCTTTTCTTAGAGAGGGCGTTTCTCGTCTCCTGACCAGGAGACCTTATCTGCTCCCTGAGCGTCAGCAGCGCCCGTGGGCAGACCGATGTCTTCACCACCTTAGAGCATATCAGAGCACCTGCAACAATGGAACTGACAGAAGATCAGACATGTACACACGCTGAGAGACACAAAGATATATAATTGGTCCCTGTGAGGACTTCTCGATCATCCTTCCTTCGACTGAATCCCCCTGCAGCTGCAAATCATTCCATTTTTTTTTTCTGTGCATGTTCTAATATTTACAGTAGATATCTACGTCCTTATGGCTGCAGAAGGCCATCGACTGTAATTAAACTCTGTGATGACTGATGACAGGTGGTCTCTGCTGCTGACCACTCTGCTCATTCAGTAAACCTCAGTTTTATCTTTACCGAACAGATCATGTGGAATGAGAATTCTTCACCTGTCTGTCTGCAGTGCAATGTTGGAGCCATTAATAATCAATGCAGTATTGTCCGTGTTGTCAGTTGTATTGTGATGATTTAGAGCGGAAGTGAACCCTCACCTGTAGACTTTCCTTTTTGATTTTCTGATGATTTGTTCACTTCGTACAAAGCACCATAAAGTTCTGACCTGAAAAAAAAATACAATCAAAAGTAAGTCCGAATTTGATCACAATATAACTCCGTTTTAACACCGTTTAAGTGAAGTATAAGCATCCAATAAATCTACAAATCTACTCTTAAAGTCTCTGTATTCCGCCCTCTAGTGGCCACTTAACCACACATTAAACAACACCGATAAAGAGAAAGATAATTTGGTCTAAATTTAGTCACCATCATTAAAGAGGAACAAACACTTCACCAATGTGAAAACATGCTCTGGATATTTTTGTGTAAAGAGAAGAAAAGAGATAAATATGTACCCATCTTCGGAATGCTGCAGCAGGAGAATTTTCAAGTTTGGTGGGAGCTCGGAGAGGATATTTAGGTGGTTGGGATTTATAGTTGTCTGGGTAAGTACCTGGGAAGTCAAAACGAGTTTTTAAAATCTTTAAAAATAAAATTAAAAAGCAAAAAAGAAAATTGCATAATTATCTCTTACTGTGGGTGCCATACATTTAATTTTGAAAAAATGTCAAAAGTCTGGTTTCTAGGCATAAGGCTACATATTTGGTGAACATGAAATGATACATTATTATATGGGTTAATCAGACAAGTTGGCTGCAACTTTTTTTAATCTCTCGCTAAAAACCTAGAGAACATCAGAAAGAAACATTATTAGCACAAAAAAGGAGATTTTTTAGGACATCCAGAGCTGGTTTTCCACAAAAATACATACATTAATCACAGAAAAGAACTTTAGCTGCACCACTATCGCGTCCCTCATTGTGAGGTTTTACCAAGGAAGGTCTGACAGGTTCTATAAATCACAAGCAGGTAAGTTTGTGACCTGGTACCTTGGAGAGGCTGTTAAGGGAGAGTTCTGCTCCCTTCAGCGTCCTGCAGGCTGTCCCCTTCTGAGAGAGGAGCAGGTTCCTGCGAAGGCTGAGCAGAGCTGAGAGCTGCGACGAAGCCGTGTCAGCACAGGCAGAAGCGAGGACTTTTACTGTCATTGACGCAGCCACGCAGCTCTGGTGTCAAAAAACAGAGATGAAGACTGATGACGAATGTGAGGAGAGAAGAAGAGCAAGAAAGGAATGGCTTTTCTGTGTATGATGTCAAAAGAAATGTAACTATGCACATCAAAATAAAGCACAATGGCACAGATATTATAAATTATTATGTATATACCAATTGATAAGGTTATATATGTAAAAAATAGACTGTGGATAAGAGGTGAAGGATAGAATGCCTACAGGACTGAACAGCTGGGGAAAAGTGTCAGGAGTGAATTGTGATAGAAGTGTGTTAGTTTAGGTAAAGAGGAAGGTTTACAGGACAGCTGTGGGACCAGCCATGATGGATGGATTAGAGCCACTGGGAATAGGCAGAAAACAGGAGGCAGAGCTGGAGGTGGAGGAGTTAAAGAAGCTGGGGTTCTCTTTAGGAGAGACAAGGATGGACAGGATCAGGAATGAGGTGATTAGAGGGACAA
>JAFBJS010000798.1:71446-95342 GCA_016785265.1 Paraplagusia blochii
CTACCTCCCTACCTATATATATATATATATATATATATATATATATATATATATACATTACTAACCTACTTATCTAACAACATCCGCTGCTCTCTGTTCAGGTTATACATACTTCAACTCTACCTTTGCTTGTGTTCTATGCTTCTGTTGTATTTTTTTGTACTTATTGTATTTATTATTATGTATTATTATGAATGAGGTATGTGTTCTGTATATTCTGTATTTATTATTTATTTATTTTATCTCTTGTTCAGTACTGCTGCTGGAGCCTATCTATCTATCTATCTATCTATGTTTGTAATACTCTCTCCTTTATTGCTAGATAGATGGATAGACTCCAATTACCTCCTCCTGTTGAATGTCCAGGCTCTGAGCATTCAGCACCACCTGCTCCTGCAGTGTGACAGCCTGCTGCATTTGATGGAGACCATCAAGCAGAAGACGCTTCTTTGTTTTTTCGTCAACTAAACATTTTACTAACATTCTGGGAGAAAAAAAGACGGAAACGGAAAGGACTGAGGAATCATAACGGGAAATAATGGAAATCCTATGATGTCTGAAGTATTTATTTATAAACTACAGTTCCTGGTTGACTCACCTTATACATTCTGTTGACTTCTCGTGTGCTTCTGCTGCCCTCTGTTTGTAGCAGAGTTCAGTGAAAGTGCTGCCGCAATCTTTGAATGTGTTACAAAGAACCATGAGCCTTTGGGTGGTCCGGGGGTTGATGGTGTGTTCAGGGTCAGCCTCACTAACAGAACGGAGACATTCAGCAGCTCCTCTGCAGCAGAGAAAAATGTGTTAGGTCCAGATTATTTAAAAATAATATTGCCTTATGTTCTGTAAGTCTAACATTGTGAACTCGGATTTATTAGAGTCACACATTAAACTGTACACTTATAAGTATATATATATAAGTATATATATATGTATATATATACTTATATACATATATGCTTATTATTTCTAAGCATGTAAATACCTTGACTATATTTTTTTATTGATTTCACAACTTGTGGTAAATATAAGTGTGACGCTTCACAGAAAACACAAAAAATGTGTGGGTGACCCCAGACTTATGCAAGGGAGTGCACACACACACACACACACACACACATATAAATACGACCAGGAATATGATGACCAGAATCAAAATCTCGTATCACTACTGACATTAAAACAGCTACTGAAAGAACTGCAACTGTGTTGTACATTTGTGCTTGTTTTATTTTATTGTATATTCATACTCTGCTAACATCCTTAACACTGTCTGTCCGTCCAGGGAGTGGATCCCTCTCCTGTGGTTCCCCCTAAGGTTTCTACCAGTTTTCTAATCTTTGTTAAAAGTGTTTTTTCCCTCTGTAGTTTTTCCTTAACCTGGCTGAGGGTCTAAGGACAGAGGATGTTACCAACCCTGTAAAGCCCTATGTGACAAATCTGTAAATGTGGGCTATATAAAGAAAATGTGATTGATTGATTAATGTGTCCTGAGAGTTCTACAATATAAGGCAAGTGAAAACCCTTTAACGCTTATATGCAAAATCACCTTAGTTTTAAGACTGTGATCATGAATGTTAGTTCTTGGACTCTGTTTTCCTGCTGCTCCATCACCAGCTTCAGAGCCTCACAACCTTGTATCACCACATAATCAACCTGTGGAGAATGAAAAAATCTGAAAGGGTTTTCCAAAATATATGTTAACTATATTTTTTTAAAGGAGGTGATGGTTTCTTACCCTGCTTTGTGCATCTTTATCATTCTGACCTATTACAGCTTCAACCTTAGTGAGGGTGAAGTGATACCAGAACTGTTCATCACCTCCAAAGGTTTGGGCTTTTTCAAGCAGCATCAGAGCCTCAGCATGGTTCTGCTCCTTACAGGCTAAATCAGCAAAACTCAGCAAACTTTTAGCCATTGCTTTGTGATCATCAAGTTTCTAAAGATGAAAGAATCAAAAAAATCTACATCAAAATATAAAAGAAAAAATAAAAACCAACCATAGAAGCAAAACCTTTTGACAAATTTACAATATTCTCATAATACACATCTGTCAGAAAGTCCTTGTCATTATAGTGGTGACCATTTGGCAACATTTTGTTTCGACATTGCATTACGTACCTTTACCACCGTGTGAGCGTCTGCCATGAGCTGCCGGGCAGGTTGATAAAGCCCCATCTGGAGGCAAAGTTCCGCTTTGTCTAACCAAATGTGAATATTCTGTTGCAGGGATTCAATGTTGTCAAACTGCTCATCTTTCTAAACAGAGGGAAAAAGATTGATTATCAAAGAACAGAGTTGAATGAACTATTTATTACAGTCACAAGACACAGTGTGAAGACACACACTTGATCCTCATACAGACCTCATTGTAAGGTTTGTTGAGAAATCCACTCTGGTGTGGCACAAGATTGACTCTGTGGCATCTGGAAAAATGATAAATTTATTTGCATGAAAAATGTAATTTCTAGGGTTTCAAATATTGTGTCATCTTTAATGAACAGAGCCTTACTGCATTAATTCTTGTTCCTGGTTTCTGCACAAACTGATGAGCGTCTTGTGATATGGGGACAATGTCTCCAAACCTAGCTGTGAGCAGGTCTCCAGGATTCTAAACAGGACAGGACGAATAGACAGATATCAGCAACTGGGAAAACCATGTGACATGGATTCCTAAACATGAGGATAGTAATGAGTTCACTTTAGTCTGTAGAAATCAGCAAGGCTCCTCTTCTCCATTAAATCATGAGCAATGGTTTCAGCCAGATGCATTATGGGTAGAGTAAGGTGATGGAGCGATAGTGAGTGCAGCTCCTTTTCCAGTGAATTAAGATAAAATATACTCTGAAGCTGCAGTCAAATATGAAAGATAGGAACGAGGGTGAAAACCTTCTTATGGAAACTATTTATTTGAAGAACATTTTCTTGAGAGGCAGAGCCAACCTGTGTGTTGATGCTGTTTTTATTTATACAGCGGGAGTCACTGTTGGTTCGGATCAATTCTCTGGCCCAGTCAGGACAGGTAAAAGACGCCCAGTCCTTTGTGCAGGTGGGGAACACCCAGTCTTGGACATCCGGTTTAGGCCTTTCTTCCGCAGGAGTCGTCTGGTGAGGACAGTTTATAACATCAGACCATTTGTACGTAGTGGAATTTTAAAGTAAAAAAGTCCATTTGCCCTCCCATCCATCCAACATCCTTTATCTTACTGAGGATGAAGAAAATTTTCCAGACTTACAACTTTTGCGTCTTTCTTGCTTTTACTCTTGTCTTTTCCCTGCTTGGATCCAGCAGAGCGAGGAGGTTTGAGCAGACCACTGGTTGACATTTCTCTGAAGAGTCCAAAACTTGCATCTATAGACACCTGTGTCAAAACACAATCCAGAAGCTCATCTAAGCCTAACATTTAACTCAAGCAAAAAACAAAAAATATTTATTTTCTTGCACCATTTCTTCTACTTCTTTCGGCAAGTCTCACGTTTTCCTTCTCTGACTACAGTTGGAGTTGTAGTCATTAACTTCTGACTTCAACTCTAACTACCTCCCTCACTGCATCAACCTATCAACCTACCTATCAACCTCCTCTTTGTCTCCTACCTGGTAGCTCCATCTCTAGGATCAATCTTCTACCAATATAATCACTGTCCCACCTCTGAACATGTCCAAACCATCTCAATCTGGCTTCTCTAGGTTTGTCCCCCTAATCAACTTATTCCTGTTTCTGTCCACCCTAGTCACACCTAAAGAGAACCTCAGCCACTCTAACCCTCCACCTCCAGCTCTGTCTTCTACCTATTCCTAGTGTCTCTAATCCATACATCATGGCTGGTCTCACAACTGTCCTGTAACCATTTCCCTTTACCTTAGCTGACTCTCTTCTCCATTCTTCTCCTCTCTTCCACATTCTCCACTGCTCTGTACAGTTGACCCTCACTATTTGGGGGTGGGGGATCGTAACAGAAAATAATTGAGAAGCACTGCTCTATTGCAAACCTAATACTCCTTTTAGTAGTAATAGGTTCCACAAGGTCTAGTTTTCTTGCACCACTTACCTGCCATATTTGAAGGACAAATGCGACAGCTGTAAGTAGGTGAAGCTGGTGCTCCGGCGACGCCCTGTCTGCCATCACAGCAAGCAGAGTGTGTGCTTGAACTAAAAAGCCCAGATGTTGCACTTGCTTCACACTGAGAAGATTTTTCCTCATCGGCCCATGGACACCAAACTGATGTTCCATCGTACTTGAACCCATCTTGTTGGATTCCTCTAGATGGGAAAGAGGAAAAGCATTTTTACAAATGAACAATATCAGAGTGTCCCTTTCTTCAATTCCTTTGAGTCCATCACCATTGTATTCAACAAAACAGGCCATGGAATATATCCTAGAATGTTAAGTGTGGATAAATGTATTCATTCATCTTCACTTTTTGTTGTGCGCTGAGGGAGTGTTAAATGAAAAAAGAAAACAACTGGTAAAAAAACATAATAGCAAAAGATAATAAACATTCTAATAAAATAAATAATAAGCCTTGTGTATAAAAAAGCTAACAGTATCCTTGTAACATTTTGCTTCTAATGTAAAGCGTAACATTTGGTCTCTTAGTGGCTAAAGCATTTGAAGGCTCCACCAACTCATTAAGTGTTACAATAAATCCATATTTTAAGCTCGATTCTTGAAAATGTCTTGAAAAAAGCAGATGTTGTTGCCATTTAACAATAGAATGGCTAGGATTCCATCATCAATAATGCAACTATATTTATATTTATTAGGAAATATTTTCTCAGTGAAGACAACAACAATAAACGCAAAATGATGTAGAGTCATTGATACAAGATTCTAACTTTTTTATACCGGTCTGGAAGCAGAAAGTTATAGGCTGTGTGCACTCGAGAAATCCTTGTTGTGCCCATGCACAGTTTGTTCGGGTAGGAAGATTTTATAGGTAGGAAAATATTTCAGAATACCAGAAATGTTATTTTCCGGTTGTGTTGTTAAGTTTTGGCGCAAAAAAGTTTGGGAACACTGTTCTCTGTGTCATCAAGAATGAATATCACTCAGTCAGTCCTACCTGCTGCTACCGTGGTATCAGGCTCCAGCTGTAACACAATGTCTATCGCCCACTGAACCTGTTGTTGGGCACTTGTTTTGGAAAAGTTGTGGCGGTAAAGCCACTCGCTAAACTCCAGGAGAACGTTCACCTTCTGCCACCGACTCTCTGGGCTCTGCATCACAAATTAAATATTTGCATAGGCCAGAAAACAACATCCAGTTTCATTTTAGAGGGTGTCACAGCATTTGTTGACAGAATAAATGAATAAATAAATATAAGGATGTAATAACATCCTCATGCCACAAGATGGGAGTCAACACTAATTTTTTTCTTTACCCAGCAGCCATAATAGAAAATACATATACATTATGTGCATTTGCCAAAATGATTTTGATCAACAGTTAAGATTTTGAAATTCCTTACTTTATTCTTTAACATGTTTAATTTAAACATTTAACAAAAATAATGTTACCTGTAGAGAGGTGATGGACTGATGGAAGCAATAGAGCTTCTGGGCTGTGCTTCTTGCATACAGCGCCACCTGACGCCACATGGATGAACAGCATTGCTCTCCATAATCCTGAAGTTTCTGCATATCCGCCTGTACACTTTCTCCTAGTCGAGCTTTCAGTCTTATAGATAGTTTCAGCAGATCTCTAATGACACACAGGGATAATACCACACCCAGCTCACACTCCTTTGTCTTATAGCTGTTGATATCATCATAAATATATATATATATTCTTTGCTTACAGCACGTGTGAAGAGGAATTCAACTCACGACCAGCTCTGTCCAACAACTGCCGAGCATTTTTCCGATCCGTTTCATCCATATAGATACACAGCAGCGCTCTATAAATGGCTGCTTGCACAGAGAGCTGCTCCTCATCTTGGTTTGCTGCATAAACACAGAGAGAAAGGTCACATTTTGATTGAGTAATCCTGTACAGACTGGTAGGGTTGTCTAAATATAACAAAGATAAATCACAATAACATTGTAAAATTAATAAAAGAAAAATGGAAATATATATCCCTGTATTTTTAGGTCCACAAGGCTCACCTAAAAAAACAATATTGCACTCATAAATCTCATGAATCCTATAATGTGGTGCATATTATGTGTGGATCCTGGTTGTGTTTACTGACCTCCCACAGCGCTAGGAAATCCATAAAGTTTTAAGACTTTCTCAACCTACGAAGCCCCACCACTGTATTTATTGTTACTGAATTACGGCCACTGTAGTGCTAAGTAATACTGTACTATACTGTGTTTCAATGCAACGTTATATCATGTGTATAAGAACCCTAAAAATGCCATCAGTAAAGAGACAGGATGAAGCTGCTGTTACTCCCCACCAACAGTTAGAAAGGAAAAAGCCTCTTGGATGAGAGGAGAAACTTTTTTCCCAAAAAGCTGAATGTCCGGTCGCCCAACTAAACCTTGATCATGACCTAGATGACAGAGAACCTTTATGGACCAATCAAGAGACTTGCTTGCAAAGCAGATATCAAACTCAAGGCTGAAGTCATCACTGAACAGCTCAGTAACAGCAACAAAAACAACTTGGATAGACGCTAGACCAGTGCTTCCCAATCTTTTTCTCTTACGCCGCCCCAGCAAGAAGAAAACTCTCCGCCACAACTATAAATAATAGCATTGGTCTATAAAATAGTTCTAGGTACACCTCTGCATAACATCGTATCCTTGTTAACAGAAAGAAAAAAAAAGAGATATAGTTCAACTTAAGGATGTGCAATTACACTTTATTGTAGCACGGTGGAAAAAAAAGCATGTTCCCCAGGGTCACACACGCCCCCCTCAGCATCGCACCGCACCCCCAGGGGGGCTCGCCCCACACTTTGAAAACCCCTGCGCTAGACAGTTGTCAGTTGTTGCCAAAATTGCACCACTGTTAAACTCTGAAGATCAAGAATTTGATGGATTTGTGGAAGATGAGTGAACAGTAAAAGTGAGTGTATTGTTTTGTATTATATTTGTTGCAACAGAACAGAGTTGACAGTTGAATAAAGTTGAACTTATAAAAGAAGAATGTTGTTGTTCATCCCTGTCCATAACTTTTCCTGTGCATTTTACCCATCACTTGTAGTGAGCAGGGGGCAGACAGCGCCCTGGGAAGCAGTTTGTGGGGACAACACCATGCTGAGGGCACCTCAGCAGTAACGGGATTCAAACCACCAACTGCCTATTTCATGTTGTATACTCTGCTTTCTATCCACGTGCATAAAACATCAACATATGACAAATAAAAAAATCCTCTGTTCTCATTATTTAACACCAATTCAATTCCTATTTACCCATTGCAGGGTAATAGCTATGACTATTAAGAGATAAACTTTGTCCATAATGAAAATGCATATTTTCTCCTCACCTGATGCCTCCTGTTTATTCTCAGTAGGTTTTGCTCTCAGTGTCAGTAAGCTTTTTCTTTGCACTTTTTTCTGAAATGTAGGAGAAAACAAAAACATTTAAATCTCTGGTTCAGCCGAAAAATATTTAATTGGACATAAGTTGACGTTTTGAGTTCAACAGGGCAGAAATGTTTACAGAACAAAAACATTGTTCTGTTTTCGTACAAGTTCATCTGTTTCTCCCTGTGGCGTTTTAAAGTGTTTGCGGCTAAACTTCCTCGCAGTGAAGTGTAAAGGTTTATCTGCCCTGGAGCAAACTTAACCAGAAATGTAATCGATCTTCTCATCAATAAACAGCAAGAGATCAAATGTAAACATAAACAAACATGAATAAATGCAACACTTTTTGACGGCAACTCAATGAAACAGATTATTTTTGGTAAATCCAGCGACGTATGGTTCAGTCTTATTTACTCCTTAATATACATATATGGACGCAAGTACTCATGTACATCTGCACTGCCTGTGTGGGTATGTATATATATTTTAACGTAACAGGTGAAGGAAGTGGATCCCCTCACATGTTTGGCACCCGTGCGTGACAGAGCATTAAGTATTTTCTCCAGGTGATCTTGGACTTTTGATCTTTCCCCAGGATCCTGAGCCAAAGGCAGACAGGTGTTCGAGAAATTTTTGGCAGCCGTGATGCACATTTTTACATTATCAGCCTTTTCTGCATAGCTGGAGAGAAAAAAAAAGATTTTAATTCAATAGAAATTAAGCGTTGGACACATTTAGTAGAAACAACTTTTTTTTTAGGATAATATGAAAAGCACCTGACACTGGCTGAAAACATCTCCAGAGCTTCTCTGTAAATGTCCACATCACCACTGGACACGTGGGCCAGGCTTAAACCCCTCATACAGGAAACGGCGCTCAGCATGTCATCCACCGTCTTCAGGTCCATGCTAAAGGAAGTTGTTATAGTCTATCAGCTTCACCTTGACACCGACATACGCACTTGTCCTCTTACTAGATCCCCCATGTAAATTTAAACATTAATTTAATTGGACCTACAACAGAGAAAGCGTAGTGTCAGTACTCTTCGCCGCTGCTTCTCCCAGATTCAGAGCCTTCTCGGTGCAGCGTAACACCAGACCGTGGTCCTTGGCAGAGAGACAGAAGGCAGCCAGCTGGTACCACACCTGCAACTCTGCCACAGGGTCTGTCCAGTTTACTTGTGATGCCCCGGTCACAAGCTTTGAGTTGAAAAGGTGAGGGAGGACGGGGACCGAGGGAGGCACAAAAGGAGCAATGTGTAAGAGGAGGGTTGGTGTAAAGAGGAGAGGAGAGAGTCTGTTGTTGTTTGTATGTCAATATGTCAACTGTTTTGAATAATTTAGAAGTAGGTACTACATGATTTATCAAATTACCCATTTTTTCTCTACTTTTTTTTCAACTTGTCCTCCCTCACTGCATCCTGGTAGCTCCATCTCTAGGATCATTCTTCTACCAATGTATCCACTGTCCCTCCTCTGAACATGTCCAAACCATCTCAATCTGGCTTCTCTATTTTTTTCTCCTTCAAACCTTCCTGTCAGTGTTGTCCGGCTAATCACCTCATTCCTGATCCTGTCCTCATAAAGAAAATCTCAGCATTTTTGACTCTGCCGTCCCCTGTCTTGTCCCTATCCGTATGCCCCTGGCAACAGGGGACAAAGGTGATGACATGCGTTCTTGGTTAAAAAAATTGAGCTAAGACCAGTAAAAAAATCCCTGTAACAATAGCCTTTAACTGATTGTCTTTTTGGGTAATATATCAATAACAATAACACAGTACATCAAATATTTCTATGCAGTACCTTATAGGCCCACTTGGGGGATAGCCATCTTCTCTGTAGGATTCTGCTGAATCTTACAGTCGCCGCAGTGACTATTGATAATTTATCGATGTACTGCAAAACCCATAGGAAGGACAGCAATGTGGTGGGTCGGTTTGCAGCTATTTTAGGTTGTTGAACTTCGTAGGGAAAAGTAAATTAATTCAACTTAATTAAGGATTTTTTGAAATTCCCAAAGGGAACTCCAGATATTAAAGTCCTATCTATCTCTCTATATATCTACTCAATCTATCTATATATCTATCTATCTATTTGTCTGCTTGTCAGCCTTGAACTTTTTGATGAAGGTATCAAAAAGGTGGTGTTAAAGTTCCATATATAAAATCTTATCTATCTATCTATCCATCTATCTATCTATCTATCTATCTATCTATCTATCTATCTATCTATCTATCTATCTATCTATCTATCCATCATCCATCCATCCATCCATCCATCCATCCATCCATCCATCCATCCATCCATCCATCCATCCATCTATCCATCTATCCATCTATCCATCTATCTATCTATCAATCCATCCATCCATCCATCCATCCATCCATCCATCCATCCAATCTCTTTTGTAGAGCAGGTGGGAAGGACAGTATAATAACATAAACACAGCAAATGAATCTGTGCTGTAAGAATGGCAGGGCACACACAACTGATGACGAGATTCAAAGAGGCTGTGCAGGCTGATGGGTCAGCTGAGCATCTGCAGTTGGCCTGTGGTCAGAGGACAGAAGCAAGAAAGATCCACATACTGTGCATAGACTGGGAACAGTGAACTCCATACGCCTGGGGTTTTTATTGCACTGGAGCATCTCCACTCCAACCAGTACGTGCATCAGCGCTGACATGTCCTCATTCTGCAAATGGGAGAGGGAATAATGCACACTGAACATTCCAGCCGCGCCGCGCTATTCAAACTCTGTTTAATTATGAACTCCCTCAACTTTAATTATGGAAAATGTGTTCATGCATATTAGTACTTTTTAATAAATTAAACATGGGCCTGTTGTTTGATATGTGTCCCAAATATTGCGGGGCTTGTGGCCGATTATTTATTTATCACAACTGGAGTCAAGCCACATCTAATCTACGGTAGCTGCACAGAGAAAAGGAAAACGAGAACAAAAAAAACAAACAAACCTCATTTAGTCATTTAGTGACTCAAAGCTCATTAGGCTGAGGGACTAATGTAGGGCAGGAAACTCATGGCTGACTAATAGTCATTGGGATTATGGCAACTAATCAAACAGTACATTTAACTGACAAATTGTGCTTCGTCTAAGAGTCGAGGAATTTATCATGGGGGGATCGCTGGTTGAATTACTG
Organism: Paraplagusia blochii; assembly: GCA_016785265.1. Classification (NCBI taxonomy): domain Eukaryota; kingdom Metazoa; phylum Chordata; class Actinopteri; order Pleuronectiformes; family Cynoglossidae; genus Paraplagusia; species Paraplagusia blochii. The sequence goes on from JAFBJS010000798.1 coordinate 82,082, forward strand.
TCACGTAAATGATGTGAAGGAAACACCTTCAGCTTCAACTATTACACTATAAACACAGCAGTGAAATTGACCCGACATTTAATATTAATGAGTTTGATTTGAAGCAAAAAATACATCTCTCTTCTTGTTTCTGTTTATTTTATTGTTTTGTAATAAAACCTTAAAAAAACTCCTTTTACTCATGATAAAGCAGGATGAGATAAGTCAACACTGGGAAACTGCAGAAAAAATACCTCGTCTTTGACATCATTTGTGTTGATCTGTTGTTGCAGCAGCATCTTTATCTGCACCCATGTGGCTAAAACCTGCTTCTTGGCCGCGATAGGAACCATCTCTCCGGGGCTGTTGCTCTTGGATATATGAAGGGCGTATTCACACAGCTGAGACGGTGAGAAAATAAGAAGAGTCAGACAACAGCAGTATCTTATAGGCACAGCATCTTAAACAAATAGGATGTTTAATATAATAATAATAATAGTCTTTTTATGGAATTGAAAGTCATGTCACTACATAATCATACATTTTAGAGAATAAAAAGTTGAAATAGAAAAAAAAAAGTGGTCAATTGCAAGCATGCAGGCCAGGCACCAAATGCATTATGTTAGATTCAAAATGTGGAAAAAAAGATAAAAAAAAAAAATCAAGTGTAAAAACGCCTGGAGCAGAAATTGCAGCACATACAGCAAATGATTTGGTTCTTTAAGCCCAGTTTAAAGCCTCTTTAAGCCAAAGCACCGACTTCTCTGAGTCACCGCTCAATGGACTTGGACCAAATGAAGCGGAAATCTGCTCTGTGGTCAGTCCATGATTCTGCAAGTCATCGAGAATGTTATCGTTGAAACGGGGGAATGCACATTCTGGAGGTGAATTTGCTGCAAGTGCATTAAAAATCTACAGTGCAGTAAACATCTGTGTTGGTGCTGGTGTCACCACAGCAGATCTTTCCTTCCATCTTAGCCTATCAACCTGTTTCTTCATTAATTTTTTACACCCACATCACCACATCCCTAAATCCTTACTTTGTCCTCTGTCAATCTCTAACATCCTCCGTTATCTCCACCTGCCTTCTCTAACTTTAATTTCCTTAAGCCAAAAGACTTTGGGTTCGAATCCACCAGCTGCCAGGTTGCCACTGAGGTGCTCTAATCATAGGACCGTCTCCACCCACATAACTCCCAGTGGTTTCACCACCTACAGGAAAGTGTGATATGGGTGGCAGCCATGGAGCCTGCTGCCCCAGAAACCCAGTAGCAGATAAGAGAATGAAGACAAATGCTATTAGAACTTTTGATAGCTTGTAGGGCAGTGGTGAAAATTTTTTCCTACCTATAAAATCTTCCTACCTGAATTAACTGTGCATGGAAACAACAAGGATTTCTCAAGTGCACACAGCCTATAACTTTCTGCTACCAGACCGGTCATTTTGAGTTTATTGTTGTTGTCTTCACTGAGAAAATATTTCCTAATCAAATATAGTTGCCTTATTGATGATAGAATCCTAGCCATTCTATTGTTCAGTTCTTCTGTTGATATGGGTATGGATCAAGTGGAAGTAATAGACAGATGGGGACAAAAGGAAACATTATTTCTCTGCGGCCCAGAACCAATTCACCCACGGACCGGTACTGGTCCCTGACCCAGTGGTTGGGGGCCACTGTACTAGTGCTTAAGAAGCAGACTTGGGTCCGGAGGGTCTTAGATTTGAATACAGCAGCTGCCAGGTGCTGAGGTCCACTGAGCATGGCATCGTCCCCACTCACTGCGTTAGCTTCTATAACTTACTAAACCTGCATTATAACCGTGTAGATATTTTAAGATAATAAATATTCTATCCTGACAAGTACTTATATTGGTGATGGAGTCTGCTGTTAGAGAAAACCCTGTAACAACTGTTAGCAGGAGCCTTTGGTCAGTCTGTCACATGAGGACCTGACAGAGAGACAAAAAGACATGTCTGATCTAAAACCACTCTAGTATTTGACCGCTATTTTACATTTGAAACATGTGAGAGGGAACTGGTTTGAATGGAGTCTTCAAAAAGGAAAAAAAGGAGAGTCATACAGTCAGTGAATAATTCACTGACGAGGAGCTTTAATCTGAGGTTGATACTTAGTTACTTTGAATGTGAGATCCTGGATTTTAATGAGAAGATAAGAGACATCCGGCTGTCGGGTCCATTCGGAGCTCCACTATTGGGAGAGCAGTGTCCTGGGTTAATTGTTTTATGATGAGAGGAAAGATTGAATTGAAGGTTTAAAAGTTGAACTTATTTTCAACCCATGTAGGGATTCTGAGAAAATTAATTTAAAGATTATAACGGTGAGAGCTGCTCATCTTATTTCAACAGCACCACTGAAATCAAGGAATGAGATCCTGGATAAAAGTGACACCCCAAAAACTTTAGACTTAAGTCAACACTGTCTGGGATAGAAGGGACGACTCTGAGGGACATATCTGGCAGCTCAGACGATGGACAGAACATTGTCAAAAAAATGCACGTTATGTATTTTTTGACATGTTACAATAATGTCAATGACCAATAATAATATATGTCAATATAACATTATAATACATTCAGGAATGAGGTGATTAGGGGGGCAACACAGACAGATACCAATAGGCACAAGATAGGGGGCGGTAGAGTTAAAGATGCTGAGATTCTCTTTAGGAGAGACAACGATGGACAGGATCAGGAATGAGGTGATTAGAGAGACAACACAGACAGAAAGGTTTGGAGAAAAAGCTGGAGAAGACAGATTGAGATGGTTTGGACATGTTCAGAGGAGGGACAGTGGATACATTGGTAGAAGAATGATCGTAGAGATGGGGTAGGAGACAAAGAGGAGATTGATAGATGCAGTGAGTGAGGCAGTTGGAGTCGGAGGAGAAGATACAGAGGACAGGTGGAGATGGAAATTGTTCACTTGTTTTGGAAACCCCTGAAAAAGGGACAAGCCGAAAGGAAAGGAGAGGAAGAAAGAACAAGATAACATTATAATACATTAATGTGAATAAATCAAGTCCCACCTCTAGGGCCTTTTCGATGTTCTGCAGAATTGCAGCATCCGTGGAGACCCCATGAGAAGTCCCGGTCTTTTCCTTTGGCTTCTCAGCTCTATTCTTGACCTTCTCTGCTGTTGAGGTCAGCTCGATAGTTTCTGCTCCATTCAAAGGCCGGATCAATCCCCTGGCCACAGCTGTGCACAGGAGCGCGACCATGGTGCGATTGCTGGGGTAAAAAAAAAAAAAAAAACAGGAAATAAAGTTGTCCTGCCCAAAGGCTGAAGTTCTTTAAACATCTTTTGGAAGTAAAAGGATAAAAGTCCTTCATTTGTTGGTTTTCTTTTTTTTTAACTAACTGACCATAAAAGACCATAAAAAGGTCTGCACAGGATACATTAATTTGAATTAAATGAATCTGTTTTTTTTTTTTTCCATTTGTTTGATTGATAGAACATCTCTTAACATGTCTCAGTAATGCCTTCTTCTTGTCCCTTTTTTCAGGGGTTACAGCAGTGAGTCAACAATTTCCATCTAACCCTTTTTTTATGTATCTTCTTCTCTAACTCCAACAACCTCCATGTCCTCCCTCACTGCATCCATCAATCCCCTTTTTGTCTCCTACCTGGTGGCTCCATCTCTAGGATCATTCTTCTACTAATGTATCCACTGTCCCTCCTCTGAACATATCCAAACCATCTCAATCTGTCTTCTCTAGCTTTTTCGCCAAACCTTCCTCGGTGTTGTCCCTCTAATCACCTCATTCATGATCCTGTCCATCCTTGTCTCTCCTAAAGAGAATCTCAGCATCTTTAACTCCTCCACCTCCAGCTCTGTCTCCTGTCTTCTACCTATTGCTAGTGTTTCTAAACCATTCATCATGGCTGGTCTCACAACTGTCCTACAAACCTCATGTCTCAGTTATGCCTAGTTCTTTTTATATCAGTTGGGAAAGTGACTGTAGATAAAAAAAAATTAGAGATCCGTTAAAAATAAAAAAGTAGTACGGCAAATCCAGGTTGCTGTCACAGGAGAATGTACAACCACACTTTCTTCCTGACAACAAAAAGGTGGTCCATGGCATACCAGGGTCTCTCCAGCTCCCGCAGCATCTTCACCAGACATTGGAAAGATGGAAGCAGGAGCTGAAAATCCTCAGCCTCCAGTAAGTGTCGACTATAGTTCCACATGTAAACGGCTGCATTTTCAACCAGCCACTGCTCCTTGATCTGTAATCCAAGTTCGGCTGCTCGCAAGAAGCTGGAGGTGACGTGGGCCGACAGATCCTGGATCCAGTCTCTGGATGAATTTTGGAAAAAAAAAAACAAGAGATATATATTATATATATATACAGTATATATATATATATATATATATATTTAGATATATATTTCCCCAACTCTACACTATTATCAACCATTTGCTTGACTGTTCTGGCCCTTTTCCAAGAGATTTTAAAGATTTGAAGGATGAAAATATAAGACATATTATGTAAATATTACGTGAGAAAGAGTGAAGTGACTGAAAGATTATCCAAGTGAGGAACAGCAGAGCAGGTTCACTCAGCCAGTGGTACACAGGGTACACATTATCTAGGTAAACAAAGCTGTCCTCAGTCGTTCGCAAATCTGCTCATTTCAATTTCACAATGAGAATCCACATTTCTTACGCCAAAACTTAAGTACAGCCATATTTTCATTATGTGTTTTTGTGATGTACTGACAGAGAGGAAGAAGAGCCATATATATTTAAACGTGTATATGTCCTGGTTGCGTCCTGGTTTTATCCTTTATCTTGTTCATTATAATGTCTGGTACCTTAAAAAGGTGCATTTGTTTGGACAAATATTATATAAATATATATATAGGATCTTTTAGGAATTCCATGTTTTCCTGTTCATTGTATCCTTCAGGTAATATCCCTTTAGTGGTAACAGGTATTAATGTGAACAAGAAATTAAAGAAAGCAAGGTTTTACGTGTACTTTTTATCATTTATTATCAGTTATCATATATATATATATTTAGATGAATATAAGATGAATGTATCTAAATGCTGTTTTCATTTTGTCAAGGTTTAACTTCATATCTAATGTGCTTAAATTGAAGGAAGGTGGAAGAAAAGCAAACTCCTTGTCATTGTGACATTGATATTCACACCACTGCACACAACATGACCTCGGTGTTTAACCCATCACCAAAGTGAACAGTGGGCAGCTTTGAGCGCCCACCACTGCCCCGGTGATGATTTTAAATACTGATTTGCCATACGAGCAAATTGAGTTACAAGCTTGGTCTAGGAACACATTTCCAATGTCTCCCCAGGTCACTGTACATCATTTATCCAATGATTCATTTTCATCCTTTTATACATTACCAGTCTCCTCAACTGCCACCCAAATCACACTACCCCTGCATTCTAACTGTTTCTGTACCTGTAAGCGACCCACTGTGGGTCCTCGTCACACGATTGATTCTTCAGGTTCTTCAGTGGAATCGCAGATCTGTTCAGCTGAACTCCTTCTTTAAAGAGTTGGTGGATGGTTGCCTAGTACGACAAAATATATTTATTAATATAATACTGTTTTACCGATAACATCATGGCTAAAAACTTAAATAACTGAACAAATGTACTTTCTAATCAACTAGCTTTCTTATTATATGGTACACAAATTGATGGTATTTGAGTTTTTGGTAAGTGCCTTTTTCAAGTCCACAGTGGACTTTGTCAAAAGGTTCCAAGCTCAGGATTGTTGTTGTTGTTGTAGTCTGTGCCTGCTGAATAATTGATTCCTGTTGCATAACAGTAACAGTTATGAATGCTGAATGTGTCTGATCTGAATGTGTCCAACTACTCTGCATGTGTGACTGATTGTTTCTTTGAAATAATGTCTCTATGCTCTGGGAAGGTTTAACATTTTAATTGGATTTTCTTTCCCCCTCTCACCCTCTGTATAATAATTTCAATTTAATTACTGCGAGAAATAACCTGGGGCAGACAAACTGGGAAGTAAACTTCCACTGTTGCCTGTGAATGTGTTTCCTGTTGGACAACCGAGTAAGACACACCTCAGCACCGATGAAGTAGATTTCAGCCAAAAGACGCATACAGTTTCTCCAGATGTTTTCCGGTAGACAGCAAGGACATTTCCCACAGCTTTTGTCCTCGGAGCAGCTGCAGTCTGGAAGAAATTGACAGATTTGCAGTGTGAGTCTTTGGGCGTCCTCCTTTATTAACACACTGGATAGACAAACTAATTCAGACAATAAGTAGTTTACTTCATATTACCATCGGCTCCAGAAATGTTCTTGCCTTCAGCCTGGGACATCTGCCACCTCCCATCATCGTAAAGCAAACAGAATCTGCACGCAGCTCCACACACATCCCAAACTTCATGTTTCCGGGCTGTCTTCACCAGACTGGCCCACATCTTCATCCTTCCACACCGAAGAAATGGTGAGAGTGAGAAGCCATAATACAAATATTAATAGTGGAAATAGATATAATTACATTTTTATATTGAGAGGTCAGGGAAACTGATGAGCACGAAACTGCATAGTCATGGAATCGAAAAACTTTTCCTCGTTACTTGGTACTCGGTTCATCTCAGACTGTCGTTTTGGGGATGTGCTGAGCTTTCTTTCGTTCTTTTTTTTCTTCTTTTTACAGTAATGATATAGAAATAATGGCAAGCTCAGTTATGGGTTTGAGACAAAAAAAGTAGTCCAACTGCAGGGAAGAAAAACTACATCAAAGATTCATTATTATTTTATGGTCAAGTAAGAAATGATTCATCCATAAATAAAGTGTTTCCCAGACTTCTTTCTAGAGACCCACATGGTCACGAACCTTCCAGACCCAAGACAATGGATATTGTTTGTAAATCATTGACCGTTATTGAACATTGATAATACGTGTCACTTTGACAGAGTAATATCTGAAAAAAATAGTAGTACATATGTTTTAAACAATGGAAAAACCGTGATGCCCTAGGGAACGTAAAGAGAGATGACCCCCCCAAAAAAAATATCTCCGCCCCATGAGCCAGTCTTTGAGAAACAATGCAATAAGGCATAACTGAGCCATTTCGTCAACTTTGTTTCTGACATCAGTTAGGATTGTGGATGATATACTGTTAATATATTTGCAAAATTAAATGACAATAGAAACATACTTTTCAATGTGATCAGTGTCTGTGGCCTGTCTTGACAGATGACCATTTAAAATCTGCAAAGACTGGACGTGATGCCGAACATTAGCAGAGCGATGATCCACATCTGACCCAGATCCAAAACCCTCTGTAGACAAAACATGAAAGTAAAAAAAAAACTCTGGTTAACAAAGAAATATTTTTGTACATTTATGGCAAAGTATTGAACTGACAATATCAATAACACTTTTTGTACATAAGGTGGCCAAGTGGTTAAGGAAATGGACTTGGGTTCACAAGACTTTACTAATAATAATAATAATAATAATAATAATAATAGTTAAAGGAACAGATGTCTGGGATAGAAATGTGTGTAACAACTTCTCTGGGCATCATTTTGTCCTGTAAACCACTCATTTCCGACCTCTGGTTATATGTCAATAGTAATTCAATATTATTTCAGGCTTTCGCTTTGGCCCAGAGGCGATGTCTCTGTCATTGTGCAACTCCAGTGTTCACGGTTGGGCAGTTGGCTTCCACTGAGCTCTCCACCTTTATGAGGGGCTGGTACGGTGCAATGTGATTTAGGTGGCAGTCATGAAGTGTGCTGCCCCCGCAACCAAGTAACGAATAAGCAGGTAAAATGGCTAGGAATAAAACAGTTGTAACAGTTGTAGCTGAGTATAACCCACTGTTTCGCATAGTATAGTTTAAGCTGCTGAGTTAAACACATTCAGATGGGTTGTAGCTCCTTCTATATTGAACAGTGCCTCAATTTTGGCTGATGCAAGACAGATGAAAGACAATGCTGTGCCACCCACTGACTCTGTCCATGATCATTTTAGGAATATAATTAAAACATGGCCTTTGGTGTAGTTTGACGACAGAGGAGTAGACAGCAAAGATACAAACATTCATCTTGACTGAAATATACATGTCGAAAATGCATGATAGGCCAGCATATATGTTCATTTAATTAGATTTATTAATTTAAGTTATATTTATTTACTTTCAGGGATTTGCAATCAAAGTAAGAGCTTAATTAAAATATTTTACCCAATTTTAAAGACCCATTTTGGTTTTTTGCATTGGCATTAAGATGAACAAGGAATTGGAGAAAACAGCAGAGTCGTCTAATAATTTTTTCCATGACTGTTTATACATGCATATATATTTTCTCTGATGCTACTGTTTCTGTTCTATTTTATTTTACTGTCTATAATGTTTATATGTTTATTAATTTTATTTTTGCCTGCTTATATTCATGCATCGACACATTTGGGAGCTACTGCACCTTAATTTCACTGTAATTGTCTGCAATGTCATGTGACAAGCTTATTGATTCTTGATTTTGAAAAAAAATATTTTCCTCCCCTAGAAACACAGACATAGAAAACATAAAAACCTTGGTCATTTGTTGAGATTCCATCCTATGAAATGAAGGTTTATATGCATTCATTTAACCTTCATTTCATGCTTTCTCTACAGAGGGTTTTAAAAAGCAACTTGCTTTTTAAAACCTCAAAAAGCAAGTTGCTTTTTGAGGTTTTAACATACTTTTAGAAAGTGTATTGATTCATCTAACAACGTTAAGGAGTCTGTGTCAAACACAGGGCTTGCGGGCCATCTGCGTCCACCAATAAATTATGTGCGGCATGCATGAAATTTCCATGGATGGTTGAAGAGGTTTTCTTATTTTTATTTTTCTTTTTTGTTTATTTTCCTTTGATTTATGTTCGTATAAAAACCCCGTAGGGAGGAGAGCTTTTAACCCTGGCCTGACCATCTGTCAGAGGCCAGTTCTACCCCTGGTCATTAGAGGAGCTGACTGTTCATTAATGCTTTAAGACCAAGGACTAAAGAATGAGTCTCACATCAGACCATCTCCCTGAGCTCTAGCCCTTGTGCTCATTGATCCACTGTGCACAGTTGATGAAGCTTCACTGATGTCACACACGCTGTGAGTCATTGAGAAACCTCTTAAAACAGAGAGATGTTTTTTCATGGCCACTAAGAAGCAAGCTGCAGAACATTTAGGAAATGTCTCTTACAATGGTATCTTCATGTAGTCATCTAGGATTAAATTCTTTCCTGATCTGTCGATTTAATTTTCATTCTCCTCTGCATTAGTTGAATATATGTGTGAGTGATTTACCATCCAGATCTCCTCTATTACACTCCATTCATCTGTCTCTGTCTCTCTGTCAGAGACAAAATGACATCAGCACCATCAGGACAAAGAAATACACCTTACAACAAAAGCAAAAACAAAAACATACCCTGGTTTCCACCAAGAACAATACGGAAATCATCTGGGGCCAAGAGGAGACCAACAGCAACCAGGATGGGACGGATCTTTGTCTCATCCTTAGACTGCAGGTCTTTTACCTGAAGAACAAAAGATAATGGAAACGTCCACTCAGTATTTCCTTGGATCTGAGGTAAACTGAAATGACCCACAGTCATGTCCTAGTTAGAGGTGTTGATTATGGACTTGTTATCTCTGAATCTTTCTCTTAACACTGCTGTTGCTGTGAATTGTGTCATTCTCTCACCTCAGTCGCACAACATGACAAAACATTAAAACACACAGTCTATTTTTGGCCAGATTGACGTTCGTCCATCCATCCATGCTGTTTGTCTGACTGTCTTTCAATCAGACTGTCTTTCTTTCTACTTGTCTGTCTGTTTCTCTATCAATCCCTGTATTACATTTATTTATTATTGCTTTTAATTTAGACCAACTATTGAAACTGATCTACGTTGGAACAGCGGTAAGGAAGCCCTGGGTTATGACGGTGAAATCCCTCAACAACTACTGTTCTTCCTTGAGTGACTTTAACTCCTCATTAAGTAGAATTTGACATGTAAACAAGCTTACATTTTTGACGGAATATTCTGGAAATGACATGCAGTTCAAATACTGAGGACCTGTTGCAGCAGCACTGCAGCCTTATCGTTGTTGCTGGAGGGGTTTGGATCGAGCGTTGCTCTGAGCTGCAGGAGATGTAAGGCCGATGACAGACGTTGACGTTGCGAGCCTGTATCCAACTTGATGGCTTTTTGAAGGTGGGTCAGAGACGCCTCCAGGTGCCCCTCATCCTCTTCAATTAAAGCCAGCTCTGAGTGGATTTGACAGCGCATCTCCAGGAAAACACTGTAAATGATGAAATAATAACACAGCAATCAATGCAGCAGCAAGAAAAGAAGCCGACAATAATTAAACAAATGCCCTCCTCCACTTTACAGCTCCCTGATAATCACTAAAAACACTACCAGACATGAAAAAAATGGCATTGGATTACATCAATACATTCTGTAGCAAACCAAAATCATTACATCATTAGATGAAAAACAATCAAGCCTAAAAGAAAACCTGTGGATCTCTTCCAGTCCTTGAACGACCCCGAGCAGGGTCGTCCTGATGCGTTTCCTCAGGTTGTGCTGCAGGAGAGGTAGGCAAAGTCTCCACTGTGTGGCACAGACCGCCTGTACTGCCTGCGGGTCACCTTCTCTCATCGCACTGTGCAGCAACTGATCCAGTTTACCTATCTCTTTCAGTCGAGCCTGCGGAGCATAAACAACACAGTTTGATTCTCAGATACTGCAATAACAACGCAATACTTGTACAAACTGGGCTTTTCGCATACAACCGTGTTACACTAAACGCTTTTCAGTGTCGTACTCACACAACCAGACACAGGATGATGTTACAAATGTTAGGATGAAGACAATAAGTGCAGAATAAAAGAGACAAATGCCCCGCATCTGAGGAACAGAAACATTCCTGCTCTTCAACGAAAGAATGTGATTATGGAAGTAATACTGGACAATTAATCAAAGCAGCTGCCACTGCGTTGACGGCAGGCACACTTGGCCGATAGCTCATGTATGATCAAGCACCTCTATGCTGGCTTTGGAATAGTCATCCATCTTCGCTTCCTTTTTCAGCACGCTGATTTGGCTGTTGACACATTTCATTAGTGTCCGTTGTCCAAAACTCTGGAAGATAAAACAGAAATAGAAAAATCAAATCATTAGTTGGTGAGCAAGAGCTGTGCAAAAACAAGCGCTGTATTTGAACCTAACTTCACAAGAGAGGAAATGCGGACAACAGTGCTGAGGGTGAAAAAAAAGAAGAGTGTATTCCTGCGGGGGAAAACATGGAGCCCTATAGCTCGCAGGCACCAAGACCAGCCAATTAACCCAGCTTATTGTCAGGCTTCTGCTTAGAAGGAGATTTATAGGAAAGGTTTAATGGTTAAATCTGCACTTCCCTGCTGTATATACAATAGCATCATCAAGCAGTGCCTGGGGTTTTTGGCGAGTATCGGACACTCACAGCCGCCCTGCTTGACTTGAGCTCCTTCAAACAGTTGACAGCTACTTTCTGATGCTTGGCTTCCAAGGCCAGAAGAGCTAACTCCAAGAGAAGAGCCACCCTGCAAATCACAGATAACATAACATTTAGCCAAGTCCAACTCTTCTGCACTGCCGTCTGAGACGTTCTGCCATCCGTAGCCTTTGGATACCGATGAGTTTTAATGGTGTTAAGAGATTAATAAGGAGGTCAGGAACCAATGGGGATTCATCTTTTGTAGAAGATGATACAATTATTAAGACAGACCTTTCTTCTGGTTGCGGGGGAGGTGAACTTTGGTTTCCTGTAGTTTCCACCAAAAGATGGAATATTTCTTCAAGCTTGGATGGATCCAGCGTCTTCATCTCACCCTTATTTATTTCTTCCAATCTGCTGAGAAAGAAAGAAGTGGTTGAGGAGTTTCAGTGTTAGTGATAATAAGGGCAAAAATGAGGATCTTTGGCCCTCTCCTATAATAAATCCACTTTGTGACAGAAAACTTTTGTAGAAATATCTTTTCTACAAAATGAAAATTCGCATATTGACATATGCTGACAAAGCAGGGGTTTCCTGTTTGAAAAGTCTTCTCACAGACCCACCCTTACCAATAGTCTAGACCAACATGACAAAAAAAGCAATTTACTATGATAATAAGTACTTAATGACAATAAAGAAAAATAGAAATAACTTACTTTTTGAATTCCTGTATTCTGTAAGTGACTTCTAAGTTCGGGTTCTGCCTGATAATTCCACGAAAAACATCTTTGTCTTTCAGATTGTGCTGCACCTGTGGCAAGAGGAGTCAACAGTGCACAACAGAATTATAATCACAACGTTGTCACTTGTCAGATACCAGTGCCTTCATTGTAGCATGGTTCATCCTCAAAAAAAAATTGTATGAAAACTGTATGTTTTTAGATGACAACATATATTTTTTTTTCCATAATATTGACTTTTACCAGTAATGAGAAGAGTCTTGGGTATAACTCCGGAGTGTGACGCTTGACAAATTCTTCAGTAACCTTCCCAAGATCCTTAGCATCCTCGATAACACCAGAGTCAACAACACACCTAATAAGATGCCTAAATGGAAACAATGAACACATCAGACATGGAACCACTAGGTAATTAGTTACATTACATTAGTTTAGTTTTACCTATTAAAAAAGTAATCTACATGTACTTGATATTTGTGTCTCGGCGTGCATTTTCAATGTTATTGTTTTGTTCTATTTTCCATGGTCTGAACTCAATAAAAATACATATATTTACATAGCAAATATAATGTATGTATCATATATAGGTCATCGCTTTGGCCCAGAGGCAATGTCTCTGTGGTGTGGTGTGGTGTGGTGTGCTGCAATATGATTTGGGTGGCAGTTGTGGAGACAGCTGCCCCCGCCAACCATAAGTGGATGAAAATGAATGGATACCATTGTATATATGAGAACAATAAATGTATGTATTATTTTATAATAATAGTTTTCGGGTTTTTTGGGAGGGGCTTTAATAGATGAATTTATTTTTTGTTATTTAGTGTCGACGCAGCAGTCTCCACAGCTGACTCACAAATCACACTGCTCCAGACTGTGAAGTGTAGTGTTATGGTTAGGGTAGGTGGTGAGTCCACTGGAAGTTATGTGCTTCAATACAGCGCTGTCACCCTACATATTTATATATATATATATATGTATATATATATATGTATATATATATATATATATATATATATATATATATATACAATCATGG
>JAFBJS010000798.1:106110-145806 GCA_016785265.1 Paraplagusia blochii
GGAGATGGAAATTGTTGACTCGCTGTGGCAACCCCTGAAAAATGGGATAAGCCGAAAGGAAAAGAAGAAGAGGATTCTTGAAAAAAAAAGAACAAGATACACATTTCTGGGGATATCCACAGTGGAAGAAAATGTATATGGCAACATAATTTTCTTTAAATCAGCATTTCTTTAAATCAGAACAACTGCCTAAAGGTACATTCCTTTTATTGTGTGTCCTGCACCTTTAGTCCGAAAGCACTTTCTGAAGTGCAATGATTATCACAGCCATCACTGTGAGCTCAGACTCCGGGTTCCATTTAGATTGAACTCCCATCACCTCCTGAAAGCCAACTTCTCAGGAAAGAGACAGGGTGTCACTTGTGATTAGCCACACTTTAGTTCTTCACTGATGGACATCAATAAACCACTTTAGAGAGCCGCTGGTTGCACTTTTACCCCCCTCATCTGTACAAAGACTGGCAACTTGGTCAGCACCAGCTAAATGAAAAACATTACCACTCACATTACGCCACTTTTAGTCTCTTGGTCCATTCTTAACTTATGGTCTTTGGGTGTGTGTGCTGTTTGGTGCTCACGGCCTTGGCATGCTTTCACCTTACACTGTGCCATTACTTTTGTGGTGGTTGTTTACTGAACGCCGTGAGAAATTTTGTAGCTGGCAAGAAGCAACTCTTTACATCGTATTGTGTCTTAAAACATAATAAAATACTTGATTCTTAAACTAATTGTCACTAAACAACAGAAGTGACTCAACAAAACCATCAAATACAGACGTCTGTTTATCATTTAATTCTTAATCCAGGAATTCACAAAATTTTTGCCTCATGAACCTATTTTGACAAAACAAATGTGTGATGTTTGTTGTATTAGTGTAACATTCAGGAGAGGTTGTTTTTGTAGTGATGAATATCAACGATCATATCATCATTTTCTTTTTCCATTGACACAGAGATACACTACATCAGAATTCCAGGTGAACCCATTTGGGGTTGTGACCCAGATGTTGAGAAACACTAGTTTATCCATTTCTTATTTCAAGAAAACTAGTAATCTATGCGTGATGTTGAAGATACGCCCTGCAGAGTTATTCCGTTTAAAACAGGAAAATAACAAATACATTTATGACTGATTGGAATATTTTAATATAAATATTTGGGAAAATCAAATCTTTCAAATCAACTCCTCTTTGCTAGACAATATCTAATAAAAAAGGCCAAGTGCCGACAAACACATTATTTATTTGATTAATTGAATCAAATATTTTATTAAATACGTTCCCTAGCCACTAGGCAGTGGTGACCTAATGGTTAGGGAACTGGACTGGGGTCCGCAGGGTTCCGGGTTAGAATCCACTAACTGCCACCAGCTTACCTCTTAGGTCCATTGAGCATCACAACTTCTCCACTCACAGCTCCCCGGCGATCAAATCTGCCCACTGTTCACTTTGGTCATGGGTTGAGTGCAGAGGTCACATTTCGTTGTGTGCAGTGATGTGAATCACAATGTTACAATGACGAGGAGTTTCCCTTTCTTCCTTATTCAGTCCACCAGGTTACAGAAGTGTGTCTCTAAATTAAATATACCCCCTAAGGGGACACAAACTGATTTCCAAGGAGGTTTCATAATGCAATTATGTTGTTACTTAACTGCAGTGTCACAGTGTGACTTGTATTTCTCCTTCGGGCAACAGAATGCCTTTTATTAGGGTACAACAGAAAATCATATACAGCATAATAAAGCTTTGATTCAATGTTTCACACAGTTAGAGATTGTTTTAGTATTTATGTTCTTCTAATGATTTCTAACCGTCCAGTCTGCTGACCCTTGGCAAACTTTTTCCAACTTACACTAGTAACTTTTGAACAACCGAGAGTTTTCCCATAAGTTTCATTTTTTTATGTCTTCAGTAGCAGCAGGTCATTAGATGGTTGAACCGCGAACATCAGACAGGATCTGTGGTGCACGGAATCTGCATTTCTTTCTTAAAATAAGAGATATGACTACAAAAGGGGAGACGTCATGGGAATGACACAACAAAGTACATGGCTATCAAACGGATCGAATTCCGACTTTATGATCCGCGACACAATATGACACCATCCTTCACAGAGATGAAATAATTCACAGTCATGAATATTTTATGAGGAGCCTGTCACTCATGGAACAGTTCACCTGGCACTGTTGAAACACGTATTTCATCACGCCGTTGTACACCGAGTTCTCTCGCAGTTTTGTGTTCCTATATAGTGACTGTTTTTCTCCGCTCCTGCAGGCGCACCGACACACACACACACACCCTGCCAGAATGCCGAGCAGAAGCAGCTCACAGCTCTGGGAGATTTGGCAGAAAAGCAAAAAGGATCCTCAGTGGTATTTTGTTCACCTGCAACATCGCTGAACTCAAGTACCATGGTAACCGTCCAGAAAACTCCTACCACCTTTATTACAGTTTTAGCTCTAGCACTCTTTTTTTATTTTTCTGGATTTTTAAATAGCAACGCCTTGGAGGAACACAATGTCATGTAGGTGTTAACAACTGACCACTGATAAAATTGTTTTTAAAACCAAGTGATAATATTCAGTTTTTACAATACCTGTCATTCTGTGATAGATACATGCAGGTCTTTTACTTTGAAGGTGACTTTTGTATTGGTTTATTGCGACATCTGCCTGATCAGTGGGCTTATATATATTTTCAGCGACATCTATCCGTGAACATGTTGAATCCCCCTATCTTTTGGCTCATCCATTTTTCAACATTCTCCATCTCCCCCTGTTCTCTGTATCTTCTTCTCTAACTCCAACTACCTCCATGTCCTCCCTCACTGCATCCATCAATCTCCTCATTGTCTCCTCCCTGGTAGCTCCATCTCTATGATTATTCTTCCACCAATGTATCCACTGTAGGGACCAGCTCAATAATATTCCAAGAACGGGTAAACCATCCTCCGATGGGAAATTTGTTGAGGGACGTTTGTAGTCAAACATATTCATCTTTCCGCTGCTCGTTGTCGTTCTGTTGTAGAAATACAGAGAGAGGAAGCGTTGTCAGTTTTAATGGCAGCCTTAAATAGCAGATATATTTTCCAGCCCTCTGTGTTTGGTCGCTTGGGAAATTAAATGCCAAACCCTCCTGTGTTTTTACAGTGTCAGGTGTAAAATTTAGGAAGTACAGTACAGCACGCAGTCCATTCTGGTCACATTGTTGGTCCAATCTGAGGGCTGACGCCCATCTGTTTCCACCTTCATCCTTCTCCTTCCTTTTTGATGATTGAAAATTACGCTAAATCGAAAAATCACAAGAAGAATATATAAACATTCAAAAAACATGTATGCTAATATGTTTTTTTTCTTTTTCGTTTTTTGCCTGCTGCAGGGCAGCATTGACTCTACATTGACATTGATACATTGATGTGTTTTTGTTTCAGGTTTCAGCAAAACAAAGTCTAGTACAAGACCTCTGTCCCCATGACCTACCAAAAAGCAGTTTGTTTAAAGTTACACATATTTTATAATTGGAAACTGTGACCAAAATAAGGATGAACATTTTGCAGAAAGGTTTTGGGGTCAGTAGAAGGTGGAACAGTAATTGGTTAGTATTTCTTTTAGGGATGCTGCCCTCTATGTGTATTTTCTCGTCATACTTGCCTAATATATAGTTAGTGGCTTAAACTTATTTCTTTTAATTTAACAAATCATAATCGTGTTGCACAGAACTGGGAATGACTTTTGCTCATGCTCTACCCACTCTGTTTCTACAAAATATCTCATGGAAATTAGATGAGAACAGGAAGTAAAAAAAATAATTATGGAGACACCATTTTTTTAAGCTTTATTTTTTAGGATTTTTTTCCCTTCATACTGACTGCCTCTTAAATGGCACATCACATCAAGGACGTGTTATAGGTCACACAACATTAAGGGTTAATCAAATGAGCGCTGAAATAGGCCTTAAGTGTAAAATTATAAGTACAGAAAAAAAAGCTGGGGCCTTTGTGATGGATCCTGACTTTTTACAGTACAATTCCACTTCAGGGAAACTCAGATGGTCTGAATTAGGAAAATCTCTCACTTGTGAGGCGAGACATCAAGTTTATTCTTATTCACAGCCCTACCCTTCAGGTCTCTCCATCCCTTTCCCTGGAGGTGTCTCTCTCTCTCCCTCTCTCTCTCCCTCTGTTGCTAGTCAATTGACTCTTGTGAATGTCTACAGGGCGTGACTGCTCTGAGCGCTGCATGGTTTCATAAAAAGCCTAGTTCTTCTGATTGTTCTTCTCTTCTTTTCACTCCCTTAAACCTTCTGATCTTGCGTCACCAGTACTTACCACCGATTGCAGTCAGCGATCCAGACCATGGTAAAATGAAGACTTTTCATTCCTCAACAGAAGAACTTCAACGTTGCTGACACAATTCAGTCTTACTTTATGTTAGTTATAACTGCTAACTAGTCATGTAACATCCGCCTAAGACCTGATTTATCCTTTTTACAAACAGATACAATACAATGCAATGCACGTGTCTGTGAATATTCTCATTCATCCAGGTCATGATATCCAAAAGGTTTATTTGTCAGCAACTGGACTCGTTCTCGGAGTTGAAAACGTTTCATTCCTCAACTGAGGAACTTCATCAGTTTCTGGTTGATGTCAGAGGGAACACTTGTAGTTCTCCTCCTCTAGACCACTCCCTTCACCACTGGACAAAGGTGTGAAGAGTTGTTTTGGTCACACCTTTCCGGGGACATAAAGTGTGAAGATGAGCAGTTAACATGCCACATGTCCAGGTGTGAATGGGAGTCGTTGTGACACCCGTCTAGAGAAGACTGCTGTGGAATGGACGAGAAGTTTAACTTCCTGGGACAGGATCTCAAGGCTGAATAGTCTGAACGTAAATAAACTGAACGTTTCAAACACAATACAAGTAAGCTTCTCCAAGTTTCTTTTCAACGAACTCTTAAAATTAGTCCACCCTAAAAAGTTAGGCTTTGTTTTATTTTATATTTTTATTGCTGATGCTAGAGCCCCACACAGACATAGATGTATTACTGCAGTGCTGCTCTGGAAGAAATATGCTGCAACACAACATGGCTGACACAATTCAGCCTTGTCTAAAGCAGAAGTTACTCACGCCCCTCTCCTGCATGTGAGATTCTTTTTTTTCACAAGTTGAAATCTTCAGGGCTGGTGTCCCAGCTGTGTGAGTTCACTGCAGGCTCCTCCTGTGAGGAGAGAGTTTCTCTGTTGTGCACAGCAGAGGCAAAAAAAAAAAAAATTCTAAACTTAAAAAAAGCAGTCTGCAAAAATGTACTAAACTACTTTTGTTTCTGGTGTTCCTGTAGCTGCGTTACTACTGCTGTAAGGACAACAAAGGGTTAAACTGATCTTTGACAGTAAACAACATGGCTAACGTTAATTTGTATTGAAATACAATTTGGCAGTGAGTAAAGTCAGGGATGTCCATACTTTTGGCTTGGTGGCTACTTCTCAACAGACCAGGCTGAAATGATTTACCTATAGTATTAAACGTATATATTTATATGAAACAATGTAAATTTTGATTAAATGTATCTCTTTAGGAGAGACAAGGATGGACAAGGTCAGGAGTGAGGTGAAGGTTTGGAGACAAAGCTAGAGAAGCCAGATTGAGATGGTTTGGACAATTTCAGAGGAGGGACAGTGGATACACTGGTAGAACAATGATCCTAGAAATGGAGCTACCAGGTAGGAGACAAAGAGGAGATTGATGGATGCAGTGAGGGAGGACATGGAGGTAGTTGGAGTTAGAGGAGGAGATACAGAGGACAGAGTGAGATGGAAATTGTTGCTGTGGCAACCCCTGAAAAAGGGACAAGACGAAAGGAAAAAACCCAAAACCTTGGTTAAACACATGTAGTTCTGTTATATATTCATCAATTTAGTTCTTGATATTTAATATGAATAAAACTATTTAATCTAAATCTAAATAACATGACCCAACTCTACTGCTTTTATCTACTGATAGATTTACTTATTTTATTTGATGGTATAAATAAAAATCACAAAAATGTTATGTACTTTTCACATTTATTTTCAGGACATGTAAACTTGTCTTTGAAACTGGCTTAATCAATATTGTTTAACACATATTTTTAAAAAAAAAGCAAACAACCTTCTCATTAACCATTTTTCTTTGTTCGTTTTCCACTCACTTCATGACCACAATGATCTCAGAGCAGAATGTTCTTTGTTTTTGTCTGTTTTGATAAACGTGTACGGTCTGTCTAAAGTTCTCCCACAGCCACCTCCATAAAGTATGTGACGATAACAAATTTCCCTAATCATCTGCTAAAAACAGTTGTTATCATGACACTAGGGAGCGCCGCTGCCACCATTTCACGGTCCATCTGTTTGCACCGTATGCTCCAGACTCTCACATTGTTTCGCCAAATTATGGGTGAGAATGCAGCCTCTGTGTTCTCCCAATATTTTAAGCATTAATTAATTATTTTTTTTTAGTTTTTCATTGAAATCATCACCGTCATTATCGTATTTTCTTGTATGCAAAATGGAAAATGAACTGCACTGTAGCAAGGGTGAATATCTGACCTCCTTCTTCCCCATGAGAGCTGACTTGCTAAGTGTGTTGGTCCCAGTGTCCCAAGTGTTGCATGTCTTTCAGATTTCTCTAACCCAGTAGGACAACACGTTATACAAACCTCAACCTAACCTTAGCTGCCACGCCAACAGAACTGAGCATTGTTTGCTTTACAGATGAATGTCCTGACTGATTGCGGCAGAGAAGAAAATGCTGGCCGCCCCTGAGTGGGCTTGGACCAGCAACAATAACAGACAAAGACACTAATTGCCACAGAAAAAAAAAAAAAGAAACACAATTCCTCCTCCCAGTGCCAACACAATAACACAGGTTTGGTCTGAAACCTTGAATACATTTTTCCTAACAATTTCAATCATGAGATAAAAGGAATCAATTTCCACATATCAGATAAAGCTCTGTCATATATGACAGATGAGCGTAGCATCTCCGGGTCACCGGTTGCCTTTCTAAATGCTTTGTATTTGAAATATTACGTTATTATTATTAAGTTTTACAAGTTTGTCAAACTTTTATCCTGTATCTGTTTAGATTTGTGTCAAAAGGGGCTTTATCTCACATTTGCCATGGGATTTGTTTTGAAACCGCTCAACTCATTCCACAATACGTATATACTGTAAATCACTGTTTAGAATCCATTTGGTCCACTGTAGAAGACTACATAGAGAATTCCTCTGTATCAGTAATTTTCAGCGAAACCGTGGAGGCAGCCATGTTGGTGGACTATTGTCGTCAATCAGCTACTGGATTGGTCTACTGTAGAACGGGCATGTTCAAACTGTTCCACCAAAGGCCACTGTAGATTTTTGTTTCAACCAAGCAGTAAAACACCTGAGTTGACAGGTTTAATCAACTGATCCCAGTCGTCAGACAGCTGATTGGTCAAGCTATGTGTCCTTGGAGGGTTGGAACAAAAACCAGCAGCCACAAACACAGTGAAAACACACTATTATTTTTTTTTATCTTTGTAACAAACAACAAAAAACCTCTCAGATTATTGAGAAAGAAGCTGAAAAATAATCAAACTAGTACTGCATTGAAGTACGGTCGTTTTGCAGCCTTCTTAGGCTGATAGACCTGATATATGTTCAGTATATCTGAGTCCTGGTAGAATTAGGTCAAACAATGTCCTAGAAGAGTCAAACTAACTGTGATTTTAGTGTCAACGCAGCGGGAGGGACACTATCAACAGGTCAGCTGTTGTATAACACAGCACATCAGAATCATGTCTTAATCACAGTCCATACAAGCTGTGACTTTACTCCTTACTTTTTTCTATTATTACAAATCGGACTTGGACTGGCTCCTCATAGTGATAGACTAACTTGATGTAGTCTGAATCAATCTCTCACTGAATAGAACCAACATGTTCACATTCATGAGTATTTTTTTCTTTTAAAATCAGATGTTGCAGGCTAATAAACAGAGTACACAAGATCAGCGCCATGGTGCAGAATAAAAGAAATAGCATGTACTTAGAGTATATCACCGAGTACTTGGTGATATGGTGACGAGTGACAAAACTAGGTTTTCTAATAGCAGTTTACTAATAAGTCTAATAATCAGTAGTCACTGCAGGAGCATGAGGACCTCAAATCAGTGATTCCCATTTCACATGGCACAATAGTTAGCTGTGGTAGAGCATTATGTTGCTGTGGGAAATGATTAAATTTCACTTATTTGGACTAACTATTGGGGCAGTTGGTGGCTTAGTGGTTAAGGAAGCAGACTACGGTCCGCAGTGCCCATGGTTTGAATCCCCCCACCGCCAGGTTACCACTGAGGTCCACTGAGCTCCCTGGTGCTCAAAGCTGCCCACTGTTCACTGTAGGATGGGTTAAATACAGAGGACACATTTTGTGTGAATCCCAATGTCACAATGACAAGGAGTTTCCTTTCTTTCTTTATTTTATATAATTTTTCTTTTCTCATCAATTGAAAACTAAAAAAAAAAATCAAAGCTGTTGAAGTTTATTTCTTTCTTTAATTTCTGCCAGTATATGGGCATTGTCTTCAACTAAACAGGCTTAAAGGCTAATGAGTACACTACTTGCCATATATACAAAATCAAATCAAAGTGTATATGTCAAACTTGGGGTCCACTGGATTAATCTGGCACACCATGTCATTTGTTTTGGCAGGTCAGAGTTGAGTTGTAACAAATTTTGTTGTCATAAAGATCAATAGAGCAGCGTGTTCAGTCCACAGGCGTCACGTGTAAGTTCGACCTGGAATTCTGTTTACAACATGATGAATGGATGGGAATAAGGGCGACTTTTCCAGAGTGAGAGCCAGTGAGAAAGAAAGAATACAGAACACTGCAGTTGTCACTGGATTGTCTTTTCGACCCTGAAATCGTGACTCAGATACAACAACATAATCTGTTATTTAGAATTATTACTATTTTTAATCACCTTTTTTCATCCGGGAGTTGTGTTGTTTCTGGGTTGGAGTTTTGATACATTAGAAACTAAAACAACAAGAAATTAATTCAGGGAAAATACACAACATAATGAAGATTTGATTTGATTGGCACATCAACATGATTAATGTTTTGATGATGTGCTTGTCCTGTCATTGTGTATGTCCTGTTGCTTGAGTTTTGTACCAGTGCCTAAACCAGGTGTGGGACTCGTCCTAAAATTGGACACGGGGGCCGAGTCCAGAAAAGAAAGATGGATCCTTGAACTAAGATGAATGGCAGGTAAAAGGCACATATACGACCTAAAATCCTACATTACTAATACCCTTTATGGCGCCATCTACTGAGGAAACGCATAATTGCATGGAAAAGGCAGAAATAAATAGTATAGTTAGCTAAACTTTTTAATTTAGATAAGGTTGGTGGGCCGGATTGAAGAGCTCAACGGGCCGTATCTGGGCCCCCTGGCCTTAGTTTGCCCATGCCTAAACCGTACCTGTTGGAAGACGATGGTTACCACATGGTTTAAAAGCCCGTTATAAAACTTAATTGATGTCGCCTTTAGCAAAGCTCGTTCAATGTTTAGGTCATGCGCCACCAAGAGTTACATCATGAGTCATCAGATGTTACATCATGCACTTTATCATCTGCTATGATGCACCTGAGATGATGTGAAAATCACTTGTATTCATCTGCATTGCTGTGCTAATGAAGTCATGCATGTAATGAAGTTGTAAAATCATATTACCAGACTCGTGCCGTGACACCAACACGCGTCGCGTCTTCCATTCCGATAAAAGATCAGATCAGTGTTTCATTGGTGGATTCTTCACCTGAATAGATGAAGGTTTCAAATTGCCTCTGTGTAAATGACTCGGCTGAGAAGGCAGGCAGTCAGGCATCTGTCCGCACCGAGAATGTTGCCACTGAGGCTGTGATAAGCCGTCAGATGTTTTTTTCCACACTTGCTCTGCAGCGACTGAGGAACCTCAGACTGAGAACGTGGGTGGCTATGTTTGCACTGACAGAACTAGGTGTGTGGGTGCCTGAGGAGAGTGATTAATTCAGTGTCTGCTGGTGCCTGGCCTTCCACCCTCCGACTTCGCCCTGCCTTGCCTTAGAATGCGCCGTGTTTTTTTTTTTTCCTGCTAACAGAGGCAACAACATCCCTACCTCAAGACTAAGGCTGACTTTGTATGCTGAAGGCGTCTTTGCATGCAGCTTAAGCAGCCAGACGAATCATTTCTCTCTCAACCAAATTAATGAAAATGGAAAATCCTTGTCATCTTCCACAACTAAGGGATGGCCTCTTCTGAGTCAGAGAAAAAGGAAAGTTGCATTCTAAGATTCACCACAAGGTGGGACTAATGGCGAAGTAGAGTAGAGTTTCCAACAATGGTAGATAGTATAATATGGGGTCGCGGGGGCAGCAGTCTCCACAACTGCCACCCAAATCACATTGCACTATACCCTACCTTCCTGCAGGCGGTGAGCCCAATGGAAGACAGCCACCCTAACTGGGATTAGAACTTGCCCGTGAGGTGAACCCTGGAGTATCACACCAACGACAGAGACATTGCCTCTGGGCCGAAGTGAAGGCCTAAATATAAAGTAATAAGATTAATTTTGAATTGTATTTTTTTTTTATGTGTTGCGATCTAGATTTGTTTTAGCTTGAATCCGTGTGCGACTGATACATTACTTCTTCTTCCACTTAGGGCTTTGTAGCAGAAGCCTGAGAAGATGCATGGAGTTAAGGAGGAATCATATAGGTAAGCTTTTAGGAAACTCTTGCCAAACACAACAGCACAAACTTTAATATGACACACTATTAAGCAACATAACGCTGTGAGATGCTATGATGCATGAGCCAATCAGGCTATAGAACATAAGAGCATACTCAGTGCTCAACCAATAGTACCAAGTGGGTCAATAGTATGTTGTGCATGATCATGTCTACAGTAGATAAATAAAGCTACCAGTCTGGGCTTAGACCAGGTTCAAGGAATGAAAATGAAAACCAGAAACCTTTGGCATTTTGCTCGGAACAGAAACAAAACCAAAAACATTTATGTAAATCATATATAAAAATAATGATAACCAATTAATAATGGTTAAAATTCCTAGCCAACAATCAAAGTCAGAGAGAGTGGGTGGACCTTCAGGCTATATGGGGAGGACTGACTACCAACTACTGTAACATCTCAAAGGCAACAATAGAAGGTCAATATTGGAGTCTGTCAATATGGAACATGTTAGTTTCAGACACAATATCAATATATTTTTCCATGTTGATGTTGGGCTTTGTAAAACTACCGTGGGTTCCTGAACACACCACACTGGTGCGATCATGGGTAAAGTCTTTTATTTGTTATCTTTTCAGTGGGTGTCAGCCTCATTATTATTATTATTATTTTGATCAACTGCACCCGGTGCAGCATCAACCTCGCCAATCGCTAATCCCTGCCGCAGCTGAGTGCACACCACAACCACCACTACCACCAATGTAATAATCACACCTTTTTGTATATCAGTAGGAGCCAGGACCACAGGAGGAAAGGTGATGAACCAGATGTGGTCCCAGCCCCTACACTGGTTGGAAAAAATTCCAGTTCAAAGCCCTGCTTCCAGAAGTCATTCGTAAATGCACTTATGTCAATATATATATATCATATAAATATGTAGGAAAATATTAGACTACTTTTAGGACTAGTTTGAAGTAATTCTGAAAGTGTTTTTTTGGTACTTTTTTTAATCAACTTTGATCAGTTATTTTTAGACCTCTGCATCTGGACCCATTTAGAAAGAGGAAGTGAGAGACTCGATATAATTGACTTCTGAAAAGTAGGTTGCAGATTGAACTTTGTAGAATCAATAAAAGGTATTTGTTTAAGCTGTGAAGGCAGCATCCTGTCAGAGCTGGCCTCTGAAGATTTTCTCTGGCTCTTCTTAGTAAAAAAAAAAAAAATAGTATCTGCTCAGCTGTGCTTAAAGTGTCAGAGGAATATCAAATGAAAGAGTCTCTCTGGAAACTGATTCCCAGTAGGACGGTGGCATGTTACTAGTAAAAAGTTGCACGAAAATGGCTTAACATAGCTTGGTCTATCCGTTATTTGCAAGCGTGCCAGGCAAAAGAAAATAATGGAAAAATACAGTAGTTTTGACTTAACATCTTACTCTGCTCGAACAGAAAATATTTGCGTAATAGGATCAGCAAACATATGCGTCTGTAAAACAGAAACTGCAACCCTGATCTGAGCATCTCTCTGAAGAAAAACACTGCCCGGTTTTTCTCTTTCGAGGCAAAGCGTAAAAATCGGTTGATAAAGCACAAAGCACCAGTGGTTGTCAAGGCTTTGTATTCATCATCCTTACATTTCTTGCCAACGTGGCAGGCTGTCTAATCTGCCACCATGCACTGGATCCACGGCCCGAGCCCCGGATCACGGAAAGACAGCTTCCTAATAGAAGGGAGATGGACGAGGAGAGAGGGAAGCAACGGGAGAAAAGGGGAAATGGAACGGATCCATTGGACAGATGGTGCATGCATGATGAATGTGGCAGTGCAGGCACATTTTTGCACTAGTTAAAAGCTCAGGAAAACTCAAAGTCACCATTCAATTGAAATGACATATGCTTAACTCCGTGGACGTGGTCGGTAAACATTAGTGCCTTGATTAATTAGTCAGATATTCTTTGGGATTTTTATTTTTTTATAAGGATTTCTAATGAATAAAAATGAATCATAGCAGTGTATGGTTTCACGAAATTCCTTTTGTTTCTCTGGATCTCAGCGAAAAGGAAATAATGAAGCCCCCGAAGATGGGAATTTTTCCGAGAAGTTCCTCCGTCTTTGCTTTCAGATTCTGTCTGAACTTCGCCAGTGTTTGGTCACTGGCTACTTCAGATATTAGATATCAGATATATATTGTTATATGTTAGAAGACAAACAGACTCCAGGCCAGGCCTTCACTTTGGCCCAGAGGCAACGTCTCTGTCATTGATTGGGAAACTCACCTCCTGGGCAAGTTTGAATCCCGGTTCTCGCAGTTGACTCCCAGTGGACTCACCACCCACAGGAAGGTGTGATGTGGTGCAATGTGATTTAGTTAGCAGTTGTGGAGACTGCTGTCCCCGCGGCCCAGTTATGGATTAGCAGGTGATAATGGATGGACACTCAAGGCCAAGTCCTAGTAGACAACATAGGATGAGGGTCTATTTGGTCCAAAGGACTTCAGTTTACTTAGCCTAACAGCTGACTGTTTGGCTGGGAACGAGGCTGCATCTTTACCTTACTGACAAGAAGGAAGGAGAGGAAACAAACTCCTTGTCTTTGTGGTCACACTGGCATTTCTTACCTTTTTATATTTATCAATTGAAACAACAAGTAAACCAAAGCATGGCCATGGTGCTTGTGTTTTTGATTTCTTGGTTCAATATACGGTTGCACAAGAAGTGACTGTGATCACCAAGCAAAGATCACAGACTTTAGCAACTTAATAGTTGCTTCGAGGTGCATCTGGACATAGTAGATTTCTAGGAGACATTTAAAGACAGCCTGTGTGGTTGGAACGTGAGCTGGGATTAGACCGTTGTGAGACAGATAAGTCTCACCCTCCTGGTGTTGTGCGGTCGCAATACTAAATCTGAAGAAGCCTCTTTGACGGGAGGTAAAATGTCCTCAAAAATCTACTATTTCCAATTGCCCTCGAAATACTGTAACTATTTCTGTGACATTTTTGACAAAGTTATTTGGTTTACGTTAAGTTTCGTTCGTAAAAAAAAAAAATGTATTAAACCTTTACTGTTCCACTGTACGTGAATGTGGGGCAAAATACAGCAAAAAATAAGAAAAAAAATAAGAAAATATCATTTCTTTATCATTAGAAATACTTAGTATTAGTGTATGTTTTCCTGGCAGCCACAACATACAGTAGGTCTTCATACATATGTGTTAAAACAGTCATGACTATTAAACAAGGTCTTGATCATGTTGGAAACACAGTGTGGATGATGTAGAGACCTTATCCATGAATCATGTGTTTGAAGTGTTTATCGCAGTAAGGGTCATGGAAAGGCTGAATTCCCTTTCAACCACCGTAGAATTCCTATTCCTGCTAACAGCTCTTTGGTTGATAAAAGAAGATCAATTGATTCAACTTTCATCTCAATAAAACTGTAGAGTTCAACCTCATATATATGTATATACAGCATATACGAGTGATCTTTTCCCCTCATATCTTGTTGCCTTAGTGCTGGCATCTGGATTTCAATCTCTCATGCACACTTCCAAGATAAAAAAATGTTAAGAACAGTTAAAAATAATTGCAAAAATTCACATTTTGCACTGTTGGCTTTTCACAATTTAATCAAAAGTTTGCAGCCTTTAAAAGTTCAAATCTGGATACCCTGGTAAGTAATAACACTATGGAGATCTTTTGATGACAAAAGCAAAAAAAAAAAAACCCTCAAAGTCCTTGAATGTCATAGAATTGTTGAGCTGCATAAGCAAAGCATCTCATAATGTGTCATCACTGCTGAGGATGGATGCAGTAAGACAGTCACTTTGCATTTTATTAGATTTCCTGAGGGTAAGAGGACAGAAACATCAAGTGGCAGACTCAAAAGAAATCTCACCAGCATCTGAGACTGACTGTCCAAATGTCTGGATGTGGAGACACAGGACAACCTTCATGTAAGATTAAGGCCATTACTGGTGCTGAGAGCAATCCATTAACCATCAGATGAAAAGGAAGGACTTCTAAAAAAAAGAGGTCTTTGAGAGCCATGTCTCCTTCAATGCCCCTAAGTTGTCCTTTTGGACTGCAAGGAACCTCACACTATGGACAATCAATGATGGAAGAAAAAAAAGTTGACCTTGGCTTTCCTGATGGCTTGCAGCATTAAAGGCATGACAAGGAGATTCCACCAAAGATGTTTACCATGTGGCAGTACAGGGGGCGCCATCATGATCTGGGGTGATTTTTCCTTTATCCACTCATTTAATCTCTATCCAACCATTCATCAAAGGGTCGCAGGAGCAGCAGTCTTCACAAATGCCACCCAAATCACACTGCTCCATACTGTGAGCCTTCCTGTGGTTGGCATGTCCAATAGTGGCAACCTGGTGGATTCAATCCCAAAGCCTTGACGACCCAAGTCTGCCTCCTTAACCACTTTGCCACCACTACTGCTGGTGTTTTCCTACAACAGAATGTTGTAAAAGATGTCCCTCATAACTAAAGCCCTGTCTGTTGGCATCAAGCATGCCAAAATAAATTTTTGAACTTATTGAACGAATAATTGTGGAGCTCTACTTGTGGAAATTTGGTTTTTTAATCTTAAACATGTCGGCGGTGGTGGCCTAGTGGTTAAGGAAGCGGACCTGGGTCTGCAAGGCTTCAGGTTCGAATCCACCACTGAGGTTTCGGCTGAGGTGCATAACACTGTTCTGACCCACATCAACTTCTTGTGGGCTCACCACCTACAGGAAGGCTCTCAACATGGTGCAATGTGATATGGGTGGTGCAACCTGACATTGGAAAAGCAGAAGAAGACGTCCCCTTTTCAGAGATTTTTTTTTTGTGGAGTTGATCAGATGAGTTGCAGCCTACCTTAGTTGCTGTTTTCAATAATTTACCTTCTAAAAACCCTTGGTTCCTTGTTCCCAAGTCTTCTTTTTGCATTTAAAAACTCTACTTAGAACTTTTGGAAGATCCTACAGTCCAAAATGCAAATTTTTGTAATTTCTAACTGATCTTAAGATTTTGTTCTGGTGTGTAGTTGATGCCATCTCTGGCATCTTCTAGCTTCATTCATTCAAAACAATATCATACCGTTACCATTAAGACCTAAAAAATAGCTTTATTTCTCTTAAACCTCACAATTATTTATTCATTTTTCTTTTCTTTTTTTTTCATTTTATGTTACACGTAACATAAAGTATATCTCTGGAGAAGTACTGATTTATTTTATCAAGGATATACATTTTGAAAGAGAAATATAAAAATGTATGAACCCACTGCAGAGTTGAAATAGCTGGAAACTTTTGGTAGAAAAAGGAAATGAATGAGGTGTGACAACGTGGGTGTCACGAATTAAGAGTAACTGCTTCAGAAGTCGACTGAGGCTTTGGAGGCGGCAGATTCATACATAACACTTGCCGCTGTGTAATGACTGTGTAGGCATAACACATTTGAGCAGCTCAGATTGTTGTTTAACCTTCCTGGGGCTACAGTCAGTTCACCTCAACCTTAATAAATTGTTCTCTTCAGTGGTTGCAGGAAAATCTCTAGAAGTGAAGAGACAGCAAAAAGAAATGAAGATGAGAAATTGGGCTTCCATGCAACAGATAAAATTTATCATTTAAACCAAGCGTTTAATTTTTTTTTTTTTTAACCTATGAAAAATTAATCAAATTTTTACTTGATTAGACGTAGCACAGACCAATGGTTCTCAACTGATCTCACTATGGGACCCACGTTTTCCTGTGGTCATTAAGTCGCAAGCAAATTAATTAAGTCGCAAGCAAATTAATTTTATAAAAAAAAAAAAAACATCTAAAAAAAAATCACTTCTTTTAACATACTTAATTCATTCAGCAGAGTGTGCCTTTTAAAATAAGATATTTTTAAAAAGAAAACACAACAGCTGATTCACTCTTTTTTTTTTTTTTTTTTTTACACAAACTGCTCGCGACTTATTCAGAACTGGTCCACGACCTACTTTTGGGTTGTGACCCACCAGTTGAGAACCACTCTCAACGGGTTGGG
Source organism: Paraplagusia blochii (assembly GCA_016785265.1). Taxonomy (NCBI): domain Eukaryota; kingdom Metazoa; phylum Chordata; class Actinopteri; order Pleuronectiformes; family Cynoglossidae; genus Paraplagusia; species Paraplagusia blochii. The sequence goes on from JAFBJS010000798.1 coordinate 122,899, forward strand.
ACCCACTAATTGAGAACCACACTCATAGACACATGTCTGCCCCCTACAGGTTACAAGTAGACATTTGGATAGTCTTATCTCGTAAATCACCTGAACAAGAAATATCGTCGCGTTTAAGTCTTGCACAATCTCATCACGAGTCGAGCTTCAGCCAAGTTCTCGGAACAAAAATGGACTTTATTCATTTTAGGTTAGTTTGTACATTCCTATACAAACTAATTAAACCAAGGTCATTGACTTTTATGTGGAACTTTCATTTGAAAAAAAAAAAAAAAAAACAGGAAACAAGAGCCTTATTGTTTAGCCTCTATTATACAACTGTCACTGATTCATTTATCATCACTTTCATTCTTCTTGGCCTATATGGCTCTCATTTGATGGGTCAGCATGTATTATTAAATTACATTATGTTCACACTCCAGCCTCCCATCTGCTGTGTCGGTGTATTGTTAAACCCTAGGGTTAAGAAAACCAAAGTCTATAATTTCAATGGCCCGGAATCAATGGCAACTCTTAATAATTGTTTGCTGGTGTCTGGGTTGGTCTCTAATGTTCTGATAAATTAGTCTACATCCTTGTATGGAAAAGGGAAGCGCTGATGAAAGCGCTATTGTTTCTGGCTGTGCCGACGTCTTCTGTAATTAACCCAGGAGCCGGAAAGAGAGAAAACGCTCTTCAAACAAAGGCCGCGATAAATTAATCATAGTTATAGAATAGAGAAGTGTCTTTTAATCTGTTTAGATTCAAGGCATTAATCATCCCCCGGTGACATAAGGACAATTACTTCTCCACAAGTGCATTCCCTTTGTGTTGCTTACAATTTCCAAAGTGTTAACACAAAGACTGGTGTACAATGTGTTATTGCATTAATCGGGTATAAATTATATTGTTTGTTTTGATCATTTTTTAGATCAATTCAAAAGGTATCACTGAACCAATTTTCACTACAAGGAAAAATTTATAACAGAAAATGGTTAACTGGTGGCAGTGGTGGACCAGTGGTTAGGAAAGCAGACTTGGCTCCGGAAGGCTTTCTGTTAGAATCCACTAACTGCCAATGAGGTACTCTGAGGTACACTGTACCGACCCACAAAACTTCCACCACTGGGAGGCTTACAGTTTGGTGCAGTGTGATTTGGTTGGCAGTCGTGGAGACCACTGCCCCTAGACTAGGTCATGGACAAGAGGATGAAAATGGATGAATGAATGATTAAGAGGAGAACCAATTAGTCGGATGACAGGTCTTCTGGACTGATGGGTCCAGAAGGCCTACTGTTCGAATCCACTAGCTACCAGGTTGCCACTGAGGTGCTCTAAGCAGTGCACTGTCCCTACTCATATAACTTTCACTGGGCTCCCCAACCACAGGAAGGCTCACAATATGGAGCAGTGTGATTTGGGTGTCAATGGTGGAGACTGCTGCCACTGTGACCCACCAAAGGACAAGCAGATTTAAATGAATGAAATGTTTTAATATTAATGTCACTCTGATGTATTATGTCATCCTTCAAGAAATAAATGTCAGTATGATGATAGAGAAATACATGAATCATTAAGAAGATCCAAGTTTATAAAGTGCTGTTACTATATTTGGAATGAGTTTTGTTTCACAATATGTTTAATTTACTACAGACCTGGCGTCTCAGCAACATTTTCTACAGTTTGCTTGTTTACAGTTGCTTTAGTAAAGGACCCTGACAGGAAAATAGGTAAAAATAAACATTTGGCTCTCCACTATTAAATACCTGTGATGATCCTGATAATTAGAGACATTAACACATTGAGAAGGAAGTCCATTATTGCGCCTAAGGCTTTCTGTTAGTGGAATAGAAGGTAGATTATTTACACTTAGCTGCAATCATCATCCATCATCATCATTCATCAGTCACTGACAAAAAAATCACTACAACCCAATCCTTTCGATCAATTTCACTAATACCACCGTTTCATATCAAGGACCAGGCTGATCTACCAAAAACAGTGCTCACATAATAATATAATATAATATTCATTCATTTTCCACCCGACTGAAGTCTTGGCAAAGGCTGTAACCCAATCTTTGATTCTAAAAATATTTAATATCTTGTATAAAACCAGATTATTAAGCCATTCCGGCCGCAGAGTGAAGCCACAGCAATGTCATGCGATTCGTCCCGGGGATTTTATAGTGACCAACTACTGCCTGAAGAAAATTCAGGGTCAGAATCTTCCCGTTTTCTGACGACAATGCAGCACATGGAGAATAAAACAAATAAATATTAATAAAAACCCTCTGTCAATTTTCACAGGAAACATCAGTGCCGGTTCAGGCTGCGACTGAGTCCGTCTCTCATCCATGAGGCACGGAGGCAGGGAACGTGTGCTTTCTGTAGCTGTGAAAGCAACAGCCCATGACCAGAGGGAGAAGTTGTTGTTGGGATAATAAATAAATTATTAAGAAAATGCTCATGAATTATATAGGACTCGAAGTAAAATAAAAGAAGAGCTTTATTTATGGAGAAAAACAATGGTTGCCATACATTCTAACTGTGAAACAAGGAGCTGCTATGGTAGAATCTCAAATGCAAATATAACCCTAACTCTAGCTCCCAACTATGCTCTTATTTTCCCTGCAAAATGCTTTACTCCTTTTATCCTTTTTGCAAAAACTTCATCCCTGTATAATTCAGGTTTATCGTTGTCCCAATGTGCCAAAAAAACCCACATAAACTTGGTGACATCTGCATTTTCTGATTAATTTGATAGTAATTCCTGTGAGGGCTGGTTCACAAAGTCTTTGAGTTTATCTTTAATTTTCTTTATCGCACAAATGCTGTCTGAATGCTAATGAAAATGTGCGTTCAAGTCGTTGGCATGCACTGGGGCAGAGTTTGATTTTCTCTGATTACATCATTCCTGATTAGTTCTGTCACCAAAAGATAATCTTTTGTTTTTGTTTTTCTGGCACTGGAAAAATGGACTTTAAACACTTTACTGATTAGCGTTATCTCATTTTTTAAATATATATTACTTTCCATACAGGGTCTTTGTTTGTGTCTGAGTTTGTACCTAATCCACATTAATCTCCATTAAACTCCTCTTTTGACCTCCTGAATATAGCTAAATCCTACCAGGACCATTATTTGCCAACCTCAAATATGTATTGTTTTGCTCAACTCACTCCCAAAATGCCCATTCATTCAACCTTGGCCTGGCTGTCCGGGATTTCACTGTCAGACGTTCCCCACAGATGCCAACGGACAGGAAAATCAAACATTAATGAAGCAACAGTAACACTGTCTGCCAAAACAAATGCACAGCGGTGTCTTGTTATTGACCTCCTCCACCTTCCCCTGTTCGCTTTCCAAAACAATTAAACAATGACAGGCCTGAGCGTAGCACATCGCCAACTGCTGACTGTCGTTGGAACTGGGTCCCCTGGTATCCACTAAAACAACCTGCTGCCAGATTTGTTTTACCTTCCCAGGTCCCTAATAAAGACCCTATGAATAAATAATCATCTGTGAAGACTGTTTATTAACTTCAGTTACCAGCGTTTGTGCAAGTTCATCCAAGTTTACTCAACTGGTATATGCATTTACACAGGTTTAGATAATGTCTATAGTGGATAGGTAATCTACTTTGTTTCCTGTGACTCCAATAACCTTTAGCTGTTGTGTATAATGTAATCTCGTCATGTTTTACGTCAGTACATACATTCCTTTTTAATCCCATACAACAGTCATTCCCAAACACCGGGTAGTGGCACATAAGGTGTTCTGGGTGATTAAACGATCCAATTCCACTGAATTGATCAAACAGCAATTTAGTGAAAATTACAAATGGCTTTTAAAAACCAATATAATTACTGGTGACTGTCATTTCAGGCTTTCTTCAATTCCTGTGAGTTGTTGTGTTTTCTAAATTATATTATTAATTTATGCAAGTCTATGGGACAAAACATTTTGCCAAATGAATATTTTGTGCTCAACACGCCAAAACATGCCATGAAACCGAAAAATCGAGGGAGGCTTTGGTCTTACGATCACAAAAAAAAAAGCGAAAAATGAAAGGGCTCCAAAAATGAAAGTTTAGCAACCAAAACAAGCTGACGAGCAAATCTTTTTTTACAAAAAAAAAACAACCTCCCAAAAAAAAAAATACACATCCCTTCACCACATTTCGGAACATTTCAGAATTTAAAAAAAGAAAACCTAATAAGGCTGTAGCCTTACCATCGCAAAAAAAATGGTGAGAAATAAGTCTCTAAAATGTCTTCTAATGCAACATTAAGTCCCAAAATATGCTGGTAAGTAAATATTTGGTGCTAAAAAAAAAAAGAAAAATATATTAAAAAAAAAACATTATGTAAATGATGCAAATTGACAAGTAAGGCTGCTCATTATCTTTCTGCATTTTCTGTGCAAAGCCCCCATTTTTCCATTTAATAGTGTTGAAGAATTTTATTACTTTTTTACTTATATTTATGACTTTACTTGTCATTTGTCTTAGTTCACTCAAATGCCTCATCTCTCTGCTCCCTTTTCAGTACTACCTGTGGCCCAAGAGTCAATATAACTACCCAGACCTGCCCTAGGCTCATATAAGTGAAACTTACATTATGTTTCAACATAAATTGTAAAATACCTTTTGTCATACTCTAATGTGCTGCTATCATAACATTTGGACCAAAGCAACAAATGAATTTTATTCAAACGTCAGCTCTGGGATGTTAGTTCTACTGCACCGGGTACATCATCGTAATTTCTTTTTTTACTGGCAGTACTTGGTCTTATTTTTACTTTCTCCTTTGAGGCTGTTTTAGACGCAGACACATTTGAAGTTTGTGTTCTTGCAAATAATGCATATTCATACATCTTCTTATGAAAACTCACGTTACAACACTTTGAAAGCCAGGGTGTGTAAGAAGGAGAGATGAAAAACAGCCAGAGGAGACGCCCTGAGAAGACATTCTTTATATAAGCCGTGTGGAGCCACTGCTGAGTTAGAAAAGCTTGGACACACAATGGTCCATGGCAGCTTGTATTGTAGATCTGGTCCTATCAAATTGATGTTGTCACCTCGCAGACCTTTCCCACAAACGTCGGTCCGTTTGAGGTTCAACACATCAACCCCAACAGCTCCCCTGCATGAAATAACACACAGAACATCCTGAAGGTTTCCATGGAAACAAAACATACTATCACATTAGCCCTCTATTCAGTTTTTTTTTTTTTCAAACTGTAGATGTTATGAAATCAATTGTTCCAAATGCCAAACAGATCTATTCAGTACCCAAGAAATGTGTTGAATTTTTGATAACGCTTTTCTCCTCAGGACTAAGCGGTCTATTGACACACAGGAAGACGGGATGTGTTTGTAAGGCTGACAGGCGGAAGAGATTAAGCTCAGAGATTAACTTTTCATTCCTCCTCCGTAGTTTGATTGTTAAAAAAAAAATGCGGAAATTTTTTTATGCATCTATGAATGCTTTTCCTGTCGATTTAGTGATTTTTTTTCCGACCGCTTTGACACTACAGTTCAGCTTCTTCACTCCGTTACTGCCCACTCACTCAGCAGCACAGCATCTTTGCACAATTCAGGGCTTCTGTGTTGATAAACTGGGATTATGTCCTCTGTCTCTATTTTTTCTGTCTTTCTGAGTGTGTTAATGTTTAAATAGATCTTTAAAACAGAACCAATATGAGGATAATTCCAGGAAAATATGCAGTGTAAAGGTTGAGTTTGATCAGGCAACTGGACCTTAACTGAAGAAGAAGTTTTTTGCAAGAAATGAGAAATGTTTCTTGAGAAACTTAATGTCCAGTTGCCTAAACCACACTTCAACCTTGTCCATGACCTGGAAGACTGAGAATCTTTATAGGTATATGGTTGTAAATTCTTCAGAAAAGGTAAAGTCCCCTTCTTTTCAACAGTCATAGCAGACATTACATTTCTTCTTCTCCTGTCGACTTGTCCCTTTTTTTAGGGGGTTCTGCAGCCGGTTTCCAATTTCCATCTCCCCCTGTCCTCTGTATCCTCAACTCTAACTCCAACTACCTCCATGTCCTCCCTCACTGCATCCATCAATTTCCTCTTTGGCCTTTCTTTTCGTCTCTTACCTGGTAGCTCCATCTCTAGGATCATTCTTTTACCAATGTCCCTCCTCTGAACATGTCCAAACCATCTCTATGTGTCTTCTCTAGCTTTTTCTCCAAACCTTCCTGTCTGTGTTGTCCCTCTAATCACCTCATTCCTGATCCTGTCCATCCTTGTCTCTCTTAAAGAGAATCTCAGCATCTTTACCTCCTCCACCTCCAGCTCTGTCTCCTTTCTTCTACCTATTTCTAATGTCTCACCACCTGGTCTCACCACCGTCCCTTCTCCTTAGCTGACTCTCTTCTATCACAGAAAACTCCTGACTCTTTTCTCCAGTTGTTCCATCCTGTCTGTCCTCTATTCTTCTCCTCTCTTCCACAGTCTCCATTCCACTATGACTGACCTTCATTCCTCTTCTCTCTGGTCCAAACCTCCACCTCTCTAGGTTCTCTTCCAGCTGTTGCCTACTCTCACTGTAGATCATAATATCTTCTGCAAACATAATCGTCCTAATTTGTTAACAGTGATTAATACTCTATTAATATTTGTACTTTAGATCAGAAAAAAAATCCAATTTCAATTACAACCAGCAAGAAAAGACAAGTTCTTTCAGACAAGACTAACGCTGTTTCAATTGAGAAGAAAAATAAAAGTTAAACCAGATGAAGCTGCATCTCCTCTCTGTGCTTATCATCCCTCAAAGTTGCCAATCTGGCTTAGGGCAAAATGCAGGTTGCATCCAACCACTAAATACTGTAAGTGACTGAATGTAAAAACGTAGCAAACACAGCAAATTTGAAGCCCGGGGAGAAGAGGCAGTAAACAGAAACAAACCACAGCCTGAAGTGAGTTTTGTTTAGTATTTCCAAAGGTACTTCTTCCTCCACCTCCAGAGAGTAGCAGTAACACCCTGATATATTTGCATCATCAAAACTTTATTGTAACATTCACTCTGACATAACAGGTCAGGAGTTAACAAAATAAAATTCATGATGGGAATAAAAATCGTGAGTTGACGTTGTGGTTCAATATACTTTTTGCAACAGCTTAGCTCTGTAGTCTTAAATCAAACTGACTCTATGTCTTTAACAAAAGGTAAATAATCGTGATAAATCCTACACGGGTTGAGAGGCAGCTTTAATACTTTTATTACAAGATACTTTTAAAAAATTTGTTGAAAGTTATTCCGCCTACGAACCCATGCAACTCAGATTCACCTGTTCTGTTGCTGCCCGGCCGGAATGTACCGTAGCTGGAATCTCATTATGCAAACAACAATTGGCAACTTTTCCCTGGGTGTGTGTGTGTGTGTGTGTGAGTACAAACAAATGTACAGAGCAGCTGAATAAATGAGGGACACGGTGGAGTGTTAAGAGTCTGGAGCGAGAGAAGAAGGACGTCAAAGAGTTGAGGTTCTTCTTCCCTCTTTACCTGTTTCACTGATTTCATTTGGTCGTCTCACCGTTGCATAACATAGAGTTTCTTCACTGTGAAACAAAGAAAAAACAGCCATTAATTGATTTATGCTTCCCATCTGTTTTTCTAACATTCACAGCAAGTACAGGTAGTAGTACTACAGTCAAATGTCTTCAGCCATGTCTGAGTATTTGTTAATTAAAACCTATCACGCATGCACTCATTTTGATGGATTTATTCCCAATATTTTTCCAGTTTTCTTTTGCTTTTGGCTTGTCCCTTATCTAGGGGTTACCACAGCAAATCACTGTTTCTCATCTCCCCTTGTTCTCAACTCTAACTCCAACTTCCTCCATGTTCTCCCTCACAGCATCCATCAATCTCCTCTTTGTCTCCTACCTGGTAGCTCCATCTCTAGGATCATTCTTCTGCCAAATTATCCACAGTCCCTCCTCTGAACATCCAACATCCAAACCATCTCAATCTGTCTTCTCTAGCTTTCTGTCTGTGTTGTCCCTCTAATCACCTCATTCCTGATTCTGTCCATCCTTGTCTCTCCTAATGAAAATCTCAGCATCTTTAACTCCTCCACCTCCATCTTTGCCTCCTGTCTTCTGCCTATTGGTAGTGTCTTTAAACCATACATCATGGCTGGTCTCACAACTGTCCTACAACCCCCCCTGTCCTCTGTATCCTCAACTCTTAACTCCAACTACGTCGATGTCCTCGCTCACTGCATCCATCAAATTCCTCTTTGGCCTTTCTCTCCGTCCCTTACCTGGTAGCTCCTTCTCTAGCATCATTCTTCTACCAATGTCCCTCCTCTGAACATGTCCAAACCATCTCAATCTGTCTTCTCTAGTTTTTTCTCCAAACCTTCCTGTCTGTGTTGTCCCTCTAATCACCTCATTACTGTCCATCCTTGTCTCTTCTAAAGAGAATTTCAGCATCTTTAGCTCCTCCACCTCCAGCTCTGCCTCCTGTCTTCTACCTATGTCTAGTGTCTCTAATCCATCCATCATGACTGGTCTCAATCGTCCTGTAAACCATTCCCTTCACCTTCGCTAACAGAAGGTGAATGGAAAGGTTTACTGGACGCTCTCCTGTCCCACATCAGAGATTTTTTGCTGTTTTATAAAAGCCACATATGAACCCACTTCAGGATCATTGTTGGATCACCATGACAACGCTTAACTTGGTTGCGAGCTTCGGCAAAACTTCAGTGACTCCCTGTTTTGCATCTTTAAATATATAAATAATAAATAGTGAGGAAGAAGCTGGTGCCAGGTTTTGTGAGTTTCATTGATGAAACTCTGTGAAAGGCAAACCCATGTTGCATTGCACTTGTAATGACATTATGAGCATGTGGTGCAAAGACGGATATTTCCTCAAGGTGATAAAAACAAAGCAGTGATGTCTTGTGCATTGTCTTCCTTTTTTTTCTAACGTAAGAGAATATTCCAACTATTTATTCCAAATTAAATTACACAATTCTCAAGTTAATGACGCATCTCAATTTTTGTCTTTTGTTGGCTGGAGTAAGTAAAATTGAAAAAAAAAAAAAACTGAAGACAAAGTGACAAAATTCCAGTGATTTTTTTCTACCTCTCTTTCTCTCAAGCATCTGTTCTTGTGAAGTGACAGTAAGAAGCCCACACAAGCATTCACCCCAGATGCCCCCTCTGGCACCAGCATCTGTCTTAATGAGAGAACTCAGTAGTTCCTACAAAGACCAACAAAGCTGCTTTGATACGATGGCGTTTTAAAGAACTCAAGTGTCGTCTCTCTCCCTCTGCACAGGACTGAAATACATTTTCATAACAGCAGCGTTTACAAAATAAACTCTCTCCAGATAAAAAGAGGGTTGAACCGAATGCTTTTTATATTCTGTTTGTTTTGTCAAGTGACCGTCCTACAAACAGAGCTGTGAAATGGTAATGTCCAGAACACAGGGACGTTTAATGCGGTTAGTTTTTCCATTTGCTGCCGGTTGATGAGGAGCATGTACAATTGTCTCATAAATATGGTAATGCTACTGGAGAATATACTGTTGGAGCTGGTTAGACATTAAACCCTCGACACCAGCCTTGTAACTAAATAGAGAAATAAATTAACGTATTTGTGTTTATTGGTAAAAATAGCTACTGTATTATTCAGACCATAAAGCGCATTTATAAACCGGATTATAAGGAGCGTTCAGTGACACGGAATAGTCAGATAAGTCAAACTCTATTCAATTCAGTCAGAGAAGCTCTCAACACTGTTTATTCTTTGGAGATCAAATGCAAAGCAATACGCTCTTCCTCTTCCATTTCCCTCCTCTTCTACAAATCCATCAAATTCATCTTCTTCACTTGAACAGTTGGACCATTTTGACATCAGTTATTCTTGGTCACTTTTGATCTTTTTTTGAGTCCGTTGCTTTTCAGTGATGGTCACGCTGTCTCTTATCTGGTGGCATTTATGGCTCCTTTAACTGGTTCTCAACTGGTGGGTCCCGACCCCAAAGTGGGTCGCAAACAGCTGGTTAAAAAAAAATCAGCTACATAATGTGAATCTGCTGTTGAGCATGCGTTTTATTTTAGGAAATCTCTTATTTTGAAAGGCACACTCTGCTGAATAAAATGAGCATGTTGAAAGAAGTGATTTTTCAAAGGCTTTTTTTTTTATTTAATTAATTTGCTTGGTTTGAATTCCATAAGAGCGGGTCAAAAAAGGACAATGTAGGTCACGGCTGTCTGTCTCTTCTTCCTGCTGTGTTGGGTAATCAGTGTGATCACATTCACCTGTGTATCTGTCAATTAGTCTCACTTGTGTCACCTGGTCCCCTCAGTTTATATACCAGTCTCTCAGTCAGTCCGTTTGGCTACGTCTTGTTAAGGTTTTCTACTTTAGCCTGTTATCCTCCTTCCTGTTTTTTTTTTTTGCTCTGTTCCTGCCTGCTCTCTTGCCAGTGAAATTTTGTTAAATAAGTTTTTCTGGTTAATGAAACCCTGCCGTTTCCTGCATTTGGGTCCTAACTACCTACACCATGAACCCTGACAACATTCATGCCTGGTACGTATTACTAGACATGGGTGAAACACAGTACAGTACAGTACAGTTCTCCGTGAAGCTGCTCCACACGCAAGCATTGAGGATATTTTGACAGGTTTTTGAGTGCTGTTCAAGGTCAGTGAACACAACGAAAATGTTTAAGTGCATCTTTTATTTATGAAAATACAGCACCTTTAAAATGCGTTTTCGCATTTTGCTGGGAACAGAAACAAAACCAAAATAAATTGTTCCATAATAGTGATGCTGATCTAAAATATAATGCTAGTTGCTTTATACCTTTCTGTATTTTGTTCTTTACAAATCCTGTATAGTCTACAAAGTCGTGCATCTCCTAAAACCGTCCAGAAACAATCTTTTTTTTGTTCTAACCAGTTCAGTGTCACGGCCATGGTGAAACACACATTTGTTCAGGAACGAAATGTTATATTTCTGGTTTTCATTTTTTTGCTCCTTGAACTGGTTAAACGCTGTGTATGTACATGAACAAACACCTACGTACATGCATGACAGATTTGTGTAACTTATGAACTTCATCTTATGACCAATGAAGCCTCAGTTACAGCGCCACCTGCAGGGGATGTGGTTGTGCTGAAATATCCTTAATTTTTCCAAGAACTTTAGGCCAACACCTGCTTATGTTGTTGCATTGTCTTATAAATAAATAGACTTAAGTTGTCATTGTTGTCAAGGAGCTTCGTCAATGTCCACAATGATTGTAGACATGAGGCTCTGCAATAAAATCCTTCACCTTGATATGGAGGACAAGGTCCCCAGAACCTGAAGAAGCCATTTTCAGGTAAGTTAAGTTCTGACATTCTGGTCAAGGTTGCGACTTAATGACTCCTCAGGTGAAAATAAATAATTCTCTTCCAAAGTGCCGTATTTAGTGGCTAGATTAGACGTAGATTGTGGTTGATCCATCACCCACTTGGCTTTGACACCTCAAGGGATCACTTAAGGTGTCAAAGCTCTGATTTCTTTGGGGACCTTCGGGTGACGCATAAATCATGCATAGAACATCCACACGGTCCTGTGGCCCCATCTGAAATTGTCCTGTGAAAGGCACATCAGCAGTGAGATGAATGGGAGGGGGTTTAGTGGATCTGCAAAAGAACCTTCATCACAAACGGGAAGACGTTGGAAGAGGAGCGGAAACATTGATGAATGGATGAGGTTCTACTCTCACAAGCATGAAGAATGGCAGAAAAGGGAGCCACTGTTGTAACGCCAGAGATACTCAGAAGACAAGGACAGTGAGACATGACGAGTGGCTCCAGTCCTACCACTGTGAGTGGACGGACAAATGAGATTCTGGAGCCAATTGGTGAAATTCTGCTGGTTGTCACTGTCTTGTTTTGGACATTCAATGAATACTTTGTCACCTGTAAAAATGTAAAAAAAAAAAAAAGAATCTGCTGGATTTCAAGTCAAATGCTATCCCATTCCAGGGAACAAGAAAAATAGCATATCATCTGCATAAATTCGCATTACATGGATGGAACTCTTTTGCTTTTTTTTTTTTTTTTTTTTTTTCTCTTCCCTTTTTTTTATTTTGACAAACGAGGTAAAAGTGAATGACCTGACAGCATATTTCTGACCACTCTGATTCTTTCTTATTCTCCTTCAGAATACCTGCCAACTACATTTCTTTCAACAGGTATTGAACTCGCCAAGATGCCGACTTCTCCCACTGACAATCGATGCACGCTTCTATTTCTTTTGTATCCTTTCGGACGTAGTAGTTTGGACATTTGGCGTTAAGTGAATTTCCCAAAGACATTTCCGAGGATTTCACATTTCACATTAAAACACATGAATACAGCAGCTACTAAATAATTCACCTTTTTTCGATTTTTGTTTTTATTCCACACCAGATCAGGTGTCAGGGGTGAACTTCTCAGCAGCTTTCTTGGAGCTGGAAGCCAATATTTCCATGTGAGCAGTGAGTCATTGGTCTGCTTCACAGTTCAGCTCAACTGCTGCTGGCTAACAGAAGGCCTTTGCTCTTTTGCTCTCCCGTGCTTGAATGATCTACCATCCTACCCCTACCATGCAGTGTTCGACGCTAACAGTAAGTTTGCAACGGCTAAATGAAGTGAAGTGCTGCTGGACGGTTGCTGTGATTTCCTAGGGTGAGATAAGAGTTTGTGGAGCAGTCATGCGGAGTCAAACGCTGCTTAAATGTCTGCTAAGAAAGTTTTCTTTCCTGAAACTGATGAGCTGCTGGGTTTCCTGTCAAGCCAAGGAAAATGTACTAAGACCGAATGGAGTTATTTTGTGGCGACAGTGGTGGTTAAAGAAGTGAACTTGAGTCCTCAAGGTTTCAGGTTCTAATCCACCAGCTGCTAGGTTGCCACTGAGGTGATCTGATCATAGCCCTGTCCAGACCAACGTAACTTCCAGTGGACTCATCACCCACAGGAAGACTTGTAGTACAGCAGTGTGATTTGTGAGCTGGCCTGGAGACTGGTAGTGGACGGAAGGAAGATTGAATGGATACATTTATATTGTAATTATACCTCTCTTTTCCCTTGCAATACCCACATTTCCCACCAGGTGTCTTAAAAATGGCTAAGAGCGTTTTAGCCTTTATTTTTTGACTTTTACATGTGATTCATCATAGATGGCAGGGGGCAGTTGGGGCCTTGTGGTAGTGGTTCTCAACTGGTGGGTCCTGACCCAAAAATGGGTTATGGCCCTGTTCTGAATGGGTCAGGCTGGGTCAGGCTTTTTTTTTTTTTTTTTTTTTTTTTTTTTTTTTTTTTTTTTTTTTTTTTTTTTTTTTTTTTTTTTTTTTTTTTTTTTTTTTTTTTTTTTTTTTTTAACTTTTTCTGTTATCTCTTAAGTTTTTTTTTTTTTTGTTTTTTTGTTTTTTTTTTGAGAAAATTTATTTGCTTGGTTTATATTCTATGAGAGTGGGTCGTGACTTAATGAGCACGGGAAAATGTGGGTCCCAGAGTGAGACCTGTTGAGAAGTACTGGTCTAGCGGTTAAAGAACTGGACTTGGGTCTGGAGAGTTCTGGGATTGAGTCAACTAGCCACCAAGTTAGGTGCTTTGATCATAGCATTGTCCTAACTCAAGGTGGTGTATCACAATGTTACAGTGAGAAGGAGTTTATTTTCCATCTATCCTTCCCATCCAATACTACAGAAGGTTCTGGTTTTCAAAGAATGATGTCTGATATTAACTTCTGACATCCAGTATTGCCGCAGTTGTTAATGTATCAGTAACAATACATTACTGATACTAACATACTCTGACATATGCAGGTGAAATCCCCTGAATTATTGTTACTGTTGTTGCTAAAGGCATTCTATAAATAACAGTTTGTGTACGACATAAAAACGCTACTTCAGTGCCATATTTATTTTGCTCTTTGAGCAGCATTTAATGTAGACAAATAATCTTTAGTGTTGGGCAGAGTAACTTGCCAAAAACAATCATTGACTTTATAAACTGGAGTCATTCAGCCCTCGCAACAATTGGCAAATAAAATCTCCTCTTTGTCTCCTACCTGGTAGCTCCATCTCTAGGATCATTCTTCTACAAATATATCCACTGTCCCTCCTCTGAACATGTCCAAACCATCTTAATCTGTCTTCTCCAGCTTTTTCTCCAAACCTTCCTGTCTGTGTTGTCTCTAATCACCTCATTCCTGATCCTGTCCATCCTTGTCTCTCCTAAAGAGAATCTCAGCATCTTTAACTCCTCCACCTCCACCTCTGTCTCCTGTCTCCTACCTATTCCTAGTGTCTCTGATCCATCCATCATGACTGGTCTCACCACTGTCCTGTAAACCTTTCCCTTCATCTCAGCTGACTCTCTTCAAACCTTGCCTTAAACGGGAGAAAACGGCTAGTTATTCAGCACAATAACCTCCATGATTTTTGTCTGATCTCTCTTGCTGTTGGCTGTTCTTTACCATGTTTGACTTTGACATAAACACAAGAGCTTCATAAACCTAAACAAGGAGCCGCATGTGGCTCCAGAGCCACGAGTTGGCCATACCTGACACAAACCATTGACTTTCGCAGTTGTCTTTGTCATCTTTGCACTACGGTTGTAAACAAATATTGTTTGTTTTTGATTTTTTTTTGTTGCTATAAATGATATTTTTGAGCAGTTTCATACCATTATATTTGCATATTGCTGTGTTTATGTTTTTGTGTATATATTCTTGTGTATTGGTGAGAATGATCTGGAGCTGAGTATAAACATAACTATGGCCATTTCTCTTTTTTTGATACTCCATGATAGTTATATCTATAGATTGTATGAGAAAAGAGATATTTTATGGATTTGTCCCTCCTTGTGTTTCAGGAGGGGTGCAGGAGATGACATCAAACCAAGGACGTCGTGGACATCCATCACGGTCACTTTTGGAGACACAGCAGATCAGCCCTGAGCCCACGGCGTGCGTCATTGCGCAGCCACGCATGCACTAGGCTCCCAGTGTTTAATAGGAATCCGCTGACAAAGCACATCCAGTTATCTGGGAAGTCATACGTGCGCATGGAGCGGCGGCTGCTGTCTGAAACCCAGCAGGACTGAAGTCTCCATCACAGCCTTCACAGACGTGTACAGGATATCACTGCTTCCCTTCTGGCTCTTCTTCTTCTTCTTCTTCTTCATCATCATCTCCAGGATGCGCCAACATTTGTGACATGCGATCGGAGATCGGCGACTTCAGGTAAAGTTTAGGAATAAACTTTGTCACCATGTCCTCGTTTTTTTTTTTTTTTTCCTTACAATATCTCCCCCCTGTTGCACCTGATCTCCCTTTCCTCCCTCTTCCCAGCGCATCTTTTCTCCTGCGCGCATTCGGCTGGTGCGTAACACCAGCTGGACAACCGTGTCCACTTCAACTCTGAAGTAAACGTACTGCGCAGTTAAAGTCCAACCAATCGGTAAAACGTTTACAACGCAGTCAATAACTCTGTGGTGATGTTGCCCGTGTCCGTGCGTCCGAGGCTCCGTGCGTCTCCTAAATCTACCGCTTCCAATTAACTGTGTCGCCCCGGCTGTTGCTGCTACTGCTGCTGCACCAGAGCTGGAATGATGTCCTTTCTTACCAATCACCAGGGTGATAAGGTTAACAAGTTTTTGCTTAACATCACCAATCGTTTAATGGCTGATGGATTTTCTCCCAGGGCAAGGTTTTTTATGGACAGTTTCTGGCAGCAGGGACTGGGACTGGAGTCAATCCTCCTGGGTCCAAAACGCTAAAGAAAATGCATTTTTAATAATGTATCCCTGGATAAGTTTCAGTGGAGTAGTTGATAAAAGTGGGAGGAAATGAAGGCGTGGAGTCAATTGATATGGAGCTGCAGCTGATGAGAACAGAGCGGCTTCAGCTCTAATGAAATGTATTCATCTGTGGGGAAAAAAATCAAAGACTGGTGACCGCTGTTTCGGAGCTTTAGTCATCATGATGGTCTGAACAACGGTCAAGCTCTTTTATGCTTGCAAAACATTTTTTGAAGCATTATGTGTATGTATTTACATATATGTGAATATATAAAATATATGCATATAAGTATAAAATATATGTATGCTTATATGTATATAAACATATATGTTTGCATGTATGTTTAGATATACATATATGTACTTGTGTATATGTGTATCTATGTATATATAGGCATACATATATAAAATGCATTTATTTGAGTATTCATACATTTATCAATACAATTATAAGTATATATGTGCTTATAACATTCTTTGTAGTATAATACATACACACATACATATATGTATATATGTCCATATGTATCTATCTAAGTATAGGTATATGTATGCTTATTTAGGCTTGCAAATACAGTAAATATAATACATTTATACATATATATATGTATGTCCATATGTATTTCTAAAAGTATACGTATATGTAAGTATTATCATACTGATGGTCTAAATCACAGTCACTGGTGATAGAACAGCTTTTTTATACTTGCAAATAAACATTTCTTGAGGCAAAATATATGTATATATATTTTACATATGTATTCAAATATATGTAATTATGTGTAATACATATATATGTATTTATTTAAGTAGATGTATAGGTAAGAGTGCATATATATTGTACTGTATATATTTATAGAATTCTCACCATGATGGTTAAAACCACAATCATTGGTGATAGTCATACTCCTTAATTTTTTAATAAAAATAATATAAACATATATATGCATGTATACATATGTATGCATTCACATGTTGAGTATGTTTCTTTGTACTATTCCCTGACCCAAAGGGACAATGTTTAGTCCAAGCTAATTAATCTGGGCAGGTTGAAATCCCTGTTTTGACTTGTTGGTTTCTGGCCCGGTTCAGAACGTACTGTCATGATGCTGGAGATGAACCAAGACAGAGCTCCAGTCAGGAGATTTTTCTCAGCAAAGCAAAGCCTCAAATTTGGCAGTGGAAAAACAAACGCAGGAACAAAATCATTCTGATTTTCTTGGATTTTTCCCAAAATCCTCATCCAATTTTTTTCAGACCGTATTAATGTCAGTAATATTAATGCTGGTAATTAGTGGAATCAGCACAGGTTGTCAGGCACTGTTTTTTTTTAAACATACATTAACGCTGCCTAAGAACCAATACCAGAGCTGATCACATGGTAGAGTCGGTGAAAACCAGTGGTTAAAAAAATGGAACATTTCTAAACATTTCTACTTGCTTTCTTTCTCAAAGTCTGGTTTGTGACCCACAGGTGGGGCGCCAGAGATTTTTTGGGGAGTCATCATGGGAATGGACATTTTTACAGGTTTAATTATTGATTTCCGTGGTTTAAAACTTGATTCTAACCAATCTTTAAACAATAAAATATCCTCATTAATGTTCAATAGTTGGAGGTGGTGGCCTAGAGCTTAAGGAAGTTAAGGAAGCAAGGTTTCAGGTTCTATTCCACCAGCTGCCACTGAGGTGCTTTGCACGTAGCTGAGTCCAGCCCTACATAACTTTCCGTGGACTCACCACCCACAGCAAGGCTCACAGTGTGGTGCAGTGTGATTTGGGTGGCAGTCGTGGAGACTGCAGTTCCTGAGAGCAGACATTGGATAAGCAGATGAAATGAATGAAAGGATGTTCAATGACTTAGAATTATATCTATTGACTTTCCCCAGTTTTTTTTTTTGGACAAACACTGCCTTAAACCCCATGTGGTCAGTGCAGTATTTGTTTCATCCAGTTACGTGACCCAACCTCACACTCCAATATCAGTCTGTCTTGATGTAGAATCCCTTCAGCTGCAATCGAAGCACATGATGACCATGTTCTCCTTGTCAGCATTTCTGCCGGATTGGCCAAATAATTTTGCAATAGCCTTGAGTGTGGGAAGATCCCCAGCAGCTGTCACCTTAAAAGGCTTAGGTCAACACTTCTTAGGCCAGAGAGTAAAGGTTGAAAAATATAACACAAAACAAAATTTTATATAAACTTCAACCAAACTTCCGGAAAGAGCAAAATGGAATATCGGTGTTTGACTGATGTTGGGTGAGATGATGAGGCCAGTTCATCCCCTTGAGGCGAATGGGTTTTTAAGAGCGGAGGTCAAACGTCTAAAGCAACCGATGGGTTGAAGGTGAGACTGCAGAGGGCGCCGTAGATCATCGCGACTGATGTGTCACTGAAGGATGGCAACTAAAGTGAAAAGAAAGGTTAACAGGAGATCTGACATTTGCCTTGATGGATGGTTTGAAGGCAGGAGGTTGAGCTGAAGCTGGATATGACGAGATTGACCGGGACGGACAGGATTAGAGCGCATGGGAACGACGGCTTGGGTTTTGATGAAAACTGACGTGGTGTGGCTGAAAAGTGAGTATGTAGAACAGAGGCTGCTGACCGGAGCTGCGCAGCAGGAGAGGGAGTGGAAAAGAGAGGGAGGAGGAGGAGGAGGAGGAGGATCCCCGAGAGGATTTATGGTTTAATTCAAGTAGAGAATGCAGATGGTTGTGTAACAGTAGAGCAGGCATGGAGTAGGGTGAGATGGAGGCACATGACTTGTTCTGTCAACCCTGGCAGGGAGAGGCGAAAAAGAAGCATCTGAAACAGTTCCGTTACTGTTTTTTGGAGCAATTAGCATGAAACATCAAAGTCTGGGAGGGTTCATGGCTTAAGGGTTTAGGGAGGAGTTGGCGACTCCCTGGGTTCTCCAACCCACTCAACGTTTCCTCCTGGTCTCCATCCGTCAGAATTAAATGAGCAGAGTTAAGTGCTTTTAAAATCAGTAGGACAGCTTGAAAATGTGATATGCATATTTATTTATTTTTTTTCAAGTTGTGTTTGTATCATGTACAGCGGGAATCGCAATATTTCGCTGGTTCTGTCCGGACCTGTGACCAATCTCTGATAAACTCACAAGATTAGATGATTTTCACGGAGCGTTTGTTTTCCAGCGGTCGGTACAGACAGCCAGCCTGGCTATTCCGGTTAATACAACAATGGCTTCATGCCGTTGAGCCAATCAAATCATCGGTTCACCCTGCAGGGGCCAGTGCAGCAGAGCAGAGAGGAAGAGACAGTGATGACAGAATGGTTTTCTCCGAATGAGGGAGTGTTGATAAGAAAAAACGTTTTTTTTTTTTTTAATGAATGGACATAGAAATGCATGGTCATTGTTCCAGTAAGCTATCTTGATCAAGGTTGTTTTCTTCAATTTCTTGCCAGGTACAACTAAAGGTATATAACCTGGAGAATACAATGAAAGGAAAAGATGGAATTGAATTTTTATCAAGAAAACCATGCAAATGTCTGGAAGTCAGCTCTGAAATTAAACTCTTATGAGCTGTTTTTGTTTCTTATCATGATATTTGTCATCTTTAGTGGAACCAGGCATGAAAATGAAGAAGAAATTGAAGAAAACGGCGGGGTGGTCCAATACTTTTTTTTTTCGTGACAAAACTCAACTCCTTTGATCAAAGTTGTCCCCCGAGCTACAAGATGAGGAGTGGAGAAATATACATTTATAAAACTAAATAATTTAATTAAATAAACCATTTTATCATGGAGCTGAGAGAGTTACACAATAACACCAGACAATCACCGTCAGTCTTTATCTCACAAATATGACAAAGATATAATGAATACATTTTGACTCTGATGAATCAGAGATTAAACACAAAACCCCTGTCTCTTGTCCCATGCCCCACCACTCCTTCTACCACAACAGTGGGACGTAATGAATTGCTGCTGTTGCTGAATAGGACATGTTGGCTTTGTTGTCCTCATTTTCAGTTATCTCTTCGTATTGATTTTTTTTTCCCCCCTGTTTTCTCTGGTCTACTGAGCTAAATGGTTGCATTGCCTCGTTCCCCTGCTGGGGTTGGTAATTACCGTCAGTGGCACTCATTGTTTTATGACAGTCACAAAGCTTATTTGTCCACATGTTGTCTCGGAGTTAATAAAATCAAGAGGTAAATGCAGAGAATCTTAGGTGAAAAACATAATAATGCCAACAATATAAAGTTAAAATTGAGCTTTGTTTGTTCTCACAGCCAGAGCAGATAATGAAAACTGGGAGATTACAAGCAGTACTGGGCAGTGGGAAACAAATATTGACTAAGTCCACACATTGTATGGCAGTAAAATTCACCATATACTACGCTATAGAAAGACAAAAACATGTTTTGAGGGATAATATCAATATACAGAGTCCAATATAGATTTCGTAGCGAAGGTATATAAATATTTACATGTAATATTTGACTTTCTTAATATTTTGTCAAATTTGAAAAAACTGATTGGCAAGAACAGCAACGCATTAACTTCTTCAGGTTTTTCTTATAAATATGCTCTTGGTCTGGTTGGTATTGTATGTTTATGTGTCCAAATCTGGTTGGACACAAATCTGGACCTTATCTTAATGCCTCAACTGTTTGTTTGTCAGGTACTTATGTCTTTAGATAAAATGATTTACTCCAGGGCGCTACCAACTGGCTATGAGGTTTAAAGTATGTCAAACCTGAGGGTCGCTGGCTGAAAGGGGGCCTGGTTGAGATATTATGTGTGTCCCACAGAAGCTTCAAAAAGCATTCTATTTGCCTATGATCTAAACTTTGTTATAATAAAAGTTAAAAAAAATATGTGTTGATCATATATTGACTGATGATTACAACTACATTGATGCATTTCCTGTTTAAAGGAGGTCTTTGATCACAAACCTATTGGACGGCTACAGAAAAATTCAGAAAATGTCCAGTTATCTTTGCTCTAGTTTATATTTCATGCAAACACACGTAGTTCAAAATACCAATAGTCTGTCTGGATCAGGGGTGTAAAACAGAATCCACAAACAGGAGGTATGGCTGCAGTTTTTAATTTCAACCAACCAGCAGTACACCTCACTTTGTACTTTTAATCAATTGATCTGCGTCTCCAGACAGATGATTGGTCAGTCCATCTGTTTGACTCCCCTGGTCCAGAGGCTTGACAAAATTTTCACATGCATTTTTTTGAGCAAAACGTTGTTATGTATCCTGAGTTCTGGCACGCATAACTTCCAGTGGGTTCTCCACCCACGGCGAGTATGGTGTAGTGTGATTTGGGTGGCCGTCGTGGAGACTGCTGGATGAAGATGAATGAATGCCTTACATTAGTGGAGGGGAACTTCTGGCTTTTGATGTCTGGATCTGGCTCTCAGCTAGATCAGGTGGTTTTTATTTACGAAAAACTAGTACAGGATTGTGCTGGTATTTAAATGAAAATATAGAAAAAAAGCCATTAAATAAAACAAAACATAAATAAATCTTGCACATTTAATCTATACATAATGAGTACCATACATTTCAGCAGGAATGGACAAAACTTTGCTTTTGTGGAGAGATCAGGTCCTGCAGAACCTTAGTATGACGTTCTTTTTATTAACAAAATACTCAAAGCTATCTAAAATAAACCCAGAGTATTAACATACGTACTCTAATTCTTAGTATCCTTTTTTTTTCATTTAGTTAGTCTCACATTTGTCTCACATCTGAGACTGTGCCTTTTAGTACGGTGCGCCTTATGGTCGTGAAAATACGGTATGTGTTTTTTTTTTTCTTGTCTCTCAATCAAAAAGTTTTGCAACCCCTGCTTTATATCTTACCCTGGTGTGATTAATAATAATAGTTATTGCAGTTAAAGCCAAACAAATATAAATTCCGCCTTTTAACCCTAATGAATAAGCAGCACAGAGCCACACCTTGCTGAGCGATTTATATTCATCCTTCATCCTCTGAGGTAATGTTTGCCCTTGGAAGAATTTGTTTGTGAGCGGGTGAAGCAGCCTCGTTTGTACCCAGACCCTGTGGGACCCACAGACAGATTCTCTATACTGAGTTTTAAATCTTGGTAATTATTAGCTTTCTGCAGCACTGTATCTGTGTGACTCTCACAGTCCAATTAAAGAATGCTGCCTGGTCACGGGGGACAGCTCTGAAACCTCAGCCAATTGTTTGCTCTAAACTGCGTAGTAATCCCTGGCCAACGAGCTTCTTAAACAGAGCTGCGTTTCGGTCGAATTTCAAAGTCAGCTTTTCAATGGACTTTGTCGATTTCTAAACACAGTTCTTGAGGATGTCAGATGCTTTGATTTGACTTGAAACTGACACATTTCTTCAGAAAGCAATTTTCTCATCCGTCTTCTCTGAAGTGGTCTACATTCTACCCGTCATCCTTAGCACTACAATAACTCTAAATCTGCCAATACTTCTCCGCCGGGGTGGATTTCAACAGTGTCATTGTTCCTTCATCCCAAAAATATAACAGAGTGAGAAACAACACAAGCCTGTCAGGGGAAAAAATGAGAAATATATGTCAGCCACAGTCTGAACTAGGGCTTGAAGATGCCAAAATGAAGAAGAGCGAGGAGAGGTCTGTCGCTTAAAAGTAATCCATAGAGTTCTTAATGTCTCTGTGACACTCCACCAAAATATGTGCGAATGAGAATGAGTGAGCTTGAGATTACATCTGTCAGACGGCACTTTCACAACCAATCCACTCTCACAAAGTCACAAATATTTGAATCTGCTGAGGCTGGAACATTTCTCTCCATATTACTTCCCTTTCATTCTGATTTTATGTCCATCTGTCTGCCTTACCTGTCTGTCCATAAATCTGCCTGCCTGTATGTCCGCATGACCATAAATCCACCTGTCTGTCCAACTTTCTGTCCATAAATTTGCAAGTCTGTCTGTTTGTCCAGCTGTATGTCCGTCTGTCCATAAATCTGCCAGTCTGTCTGTCTGTTTGTCTATCCATAAATCTGCCTGCCTGTCTGTCTGTTTGTCCTACTGTCTGTCTATCCATAAATCTGCCTGCCTGTCTGTCTGTTTGTCTGCCTGCCTGCCTGTCTGTGTGTGTGTGTGTG
>JAFBJS010000798.1:146150-180868 GCA_016785265.1 Paraplagusia blochii
CACATCTGTATTTACTTTGTTTGGCAAAATCCCAGAGGAAAATGCAAAAGTTTAACATGGTAAATATCTCCCCAGAATGTAAGTCCTAATGGTGCATCCTGATGGTGGATTGTTGAACACATTGTTGAGTTACAGCTTTCAAAACCTTGGCCTCAGCAGTGTTGATCAGTCTACAGTCCGTCCTCAGTCCCTTCTAAATCCTAGACTTTCTCTATGCTGTGCCTGCTGAGGCTACTGTGACACCAGCCCTGTCTGACCTGAGGTTCAAACCTACACCAACGCACATTGACATGAAGGTGATATTTTAAGCTGAAGCTGCAATGAGGAACCTGAACACGGCCATTTTCCTGATGGTGAAACAGTGATAATTATCACATGGCAGTAACAGTTGAGTTTGACGATGGACTGTGGATGATTCATCCATCACTGCTGTAACAAGTCACTAAGTGTCGCACAATTAGATGCAATGACTCACGGCTGCTTTTTATGGCTCAACCCTTTCAAAGTTAACTTCACATCAAACATGGAGTCTTCACTGTAACTGTAGACAGTGTTTACTGAGTACTGGATAATTGGTGTGGTAGAGATGTCTGAGAATTTCTCTTCACACATTGGAGAGCCATGATCGGAATGGTTACGAGCCTCGCCTAAATGATGTCCCTGGGACAGAAATTTGCTTTGCGCAAAAGGCAACAACTGCTCCGTCTCCTCGTAATATGATAAAATGTAGTTGTGAACAGAAGCAGTTAAAATATTTCTTTCAAACCACAATCTAAATATTCGGGAAATCCGATCGAATAGAGATCCAGATC
Source organism: Paraplagusia blochii (assembly GCA_016785265.1). Lineage (NCBI taxonomy): Eukaryota > Metazoa > Chordata > Actinopteri > Pleuronectiformes > Cynoglossidae > Paraplagusia > Paraplagusia blochii. The sequence continues at coordinate 146,963 of JAFBJS010000798.1, forward strand.
CATGTTCCTCTGCCTTGATCAACAGATTTTTCCCAATTTCCCCGTAATAACCAATCAGGCAACTATCAGCTAGAACTAGAGCTGTACATAAGCCGCACCAGTCTATAATCCACATATGCCACATTTTTTTTTTCATTTTCCACGATGAGGGTCAGTTTATGCTAATTTTATTCATGTACAAAGCGCCCTACCGTACGTTATACTTCTTCTTCTTCTATGGTGTTTATTGGGGGTTGGGGGTACCTTTTCTGCTCGAGCAGTTAGAAAAAATGCATTACATTAACCGCATCTCTGCATAAGCTGCAGAGTTGAAATTGTGTGACAAAAGTTGCTGCTTATGGTCCGGAAATTACGGTAATCAATGCCACCCTCTTATTCATTCATCTTCATCCTCATATCTGTTACCTGGTCTCAGGGGCGGTCTCCACAACTCCCCCACAAATGCTGCTGCTCCATATTGTCAGACTTCCTGTGGGTGGAGAGCCAACTGGAAGTTATGTGGGTCTGGACAGTGCTATGCTCAAAGCACCTAAGTGGTAACCTGGCAGTTATTGCATTTGAAGTCCACTTACCATTTAACCACTAGGCCACCACTGATGCCGCTGTCCTCTTATGTGACCCATAATCTAGGGTGCTTATGTACTGTATGTCTAGAGCCTTGACGAAATCATGTTCTATGTCATAATAGAATATTATTATTCTCTTATAGAAGATTACATTGACGATAAACATAAACAGTAAACAAGTGATTGCTGCTTATATAAACACCATTTGGTGTTCCTCAAGGTAGAATGTTTGGGCCTCTTTCAGTTTTCTGTTTTATTTATGACATGGCTCCTTTGTCACTATAAATAATCAAATAGTTTTAGCTGTAAATACTTTACAACCTGTTTGACCTTTTATTTCAATTTTTCTTAAGTAAAATTGAATTATACATGTTTGATATTTAAGTCGCATAATATATAAGTTATTTTTTTGCTATTTTGCTTTTACTTATTATAAAGTAGTATCAGGTTCATATTTTTATGGGTGAGGAGATGGAAAGATCAGATGACATTTCGGTCTTCAAGTGGAAATACAGTATTAAAGTCATGGCAACATTGTACCACCATAGATGATCTCCAAAGGAACCTCATAATGTCGCTGTTTGTTGTCTAAATGAGGGACTACACCTGTTCCAGTACATGCAGTATTTTTGTCCATGTATGACTGACAAAGTAAAATATTTATTCTGCGCGAAATGAGGTTTTCATCTGTTCACCTGCCTGAACATTTTTCTTCTTTAAAGGCTTCTTAAATTTTAATTCGCCTCAGTTTTTCTCCAGGGCTGTAGCTACAGAGGTTCTGTTTTTCCTGACATACATCTCCTTTTTATATATCACAGCCTGAAAAGTTTTCATGTAACTTCATATTTAACATTTTCTCTTTTAAAATCCCACCTCACCCTCCACAGCAACTTGGTTAAGTCACTCTGGTCTCCGAGGGTTTTTTATGTCGGCTTTTCATCTTCAGAGAGACTGAATTAAAGCAGGCAGAGAGATACAGAACAGGAGAAGAGCTATCAGAGAAAAACAGGGTTGTACACTTAAAGAAAAAAAAATGCTAAAAATTCACAGGAGGAGGAGTTCACATCAGGCAATAGCATTGAGATATTAACGGCAGGAGGTCATTACGATGATGAAGTATGACTTTTAATGTCTATGTATTTCAGAAAAAAAACTCCAAAAACATGCAGTGATGCCCCCAAAGATAAAACAATCTGTAAAATTGAGTATTTAAATGAAAAAGAGGGCAGGAGTTCATACTGGACGATGACATTGTTACCAAAGCACATATTTCAGTCTTCATTCAGCTGCACCGTCCAACTAACCAGATTGTGACTGCTGCTTTCTCATTTCAGATAAACTCTACCTAGTGTCCAAGCCCTCAGCACCATGGCCGTCTCTGCGTCTGGATGGATTGTGTTCACTTTCCTTCTCATTAGCAGGTAAGACGCTCTTCTCCAGGAGGAGAGAAATACGGTGTCTGGGATCAGCACTCGCGTTGCTCTCTTCACTGGCAGAAAGCATAATCTTGTCATGTCAGCCTCCTAATTTGGAACAACAACAAAGCTTGTGATGCCGCGAGCTGAGGAGGAGATGGGACTTTTCCTGGTTACATCTTAATGCTCAATAAAAACTCCCCATGCATTAGGCAAAAAAGCCCGAAGATTCCACTGGCACTTTCGGGGACACTGCTGAGCAGAAGCAATGAGGCGGCATCCGACTCTGCATGTATCAGTCAGTGCATACAATTGGGGTAATAATCCCGGCAGAGGTCACACAGAGAGATGCATGCAGTGTTTTGGAGCACATTTGTGGGAAACTGTGAAGAGACGCCTCCTCTCTGCTGACGGTTGATTTTCAAAGCAGCTGTGAAAATGCAGTTTGCACTCATGAAATGCAGCAAACCCTCAGAGACCCTTTTGGTTAGGGAGCTGCATTTTAAATGCTGAAATGACTGACCTACATTGATAATGGTAAGGGATGCAGTGGTGGCCAAGTATTATTTTTTTCCTGGTAACACTGAATTAGGGGTCTCAAACCTGCAGCCCTTGGGCCATTTGCGGCCCGTGGAACAATATATTTTTTTAATTTATACCGTAATTTCCGAACTATAAGCAAAAACTTTTGTCAAACTATTTCAACCCTGTGGCTTATGCAGAGGTGCGGCTAATGTATGCATTTTTTCTAACGGCCACTAGGGGCGCTCCCGCAGGAAAGGTAAGAGTGAGACAGGTGGTGTTGAGGAAGACGCTAGTCACAACTGCCTACAAACACCATATGAGAAGAAGAAGTTTAACGTACGCTAACTCGATTTGTACATGACTAAAATTAGCATAAACTGACCCTCATCATGGAAAATGCAAATAGAATACGGCACATGTGGATTTAGTCAGGTGCGGCTTATGTATGTACAAAATGTTTTTTTTCCTTTAAAAAGTGTATTGGGTGCGGCTTATAGTCCAGAAATTACCGTAATAATATTTTATAGATTTGTTCTTCACATTTTATGGTAAATCCTATAGTTCTCAAAACCCTGATCCACAGTCTCCTTCTGGTTCAGTGTTGTATTACGCAGAATACCTCAACTTATTTGAGTTCAAGACCCCTGCACTAAATGTCTAGTGCTTTTTTTGGACAGATATTATCAAAAACTACAAATCATTTGATTTCAGAGTTGATATCTAGACATTTTCTGAGGTTTTCTCGATAGTAACCAAAATCACTTCAATTTCACCTCAATAGCTATGGCACTGTATTGACAAAAACAGTGCTTCTACACAGTCCATGTCTTCATGTTTCATTGTATTCTTCAGATAATACCTTCAGTGGTACCAGGCATCAGAATGAAGATGTAAATATATCAATTTGTAGCATGGCTGGATAGGATTGGATGAAATTATGGACTGTCCTATGGTGCTGGTAGAGATTGTGGGGAGTTTTCTCTCCAATGATAGCCTATGTAGGGAATTATAGAAGAGACATTTCTGTGGTTTTTGCCATGCCTAGTTTTATAACACATTGAAGAATAAACAAAATAAATACATTGTAGCATCTTCTCAGCAGCAGTCGGGCATTAAACTCTTTTCGTGGATTCAGAATTCAGGATTTCGGAACTATCCCTGATTTTTCAAGCCTCTGGTTACCTTAGCCCTACTGTACATCACTGTATGATGCGACGCTTATGAGGTTAACATGTAAGTCCCGATGATGTGCACCTAAAAATAGAATTTCATCTGCATTTTTAATTTTTATTTTAATTGTGCAGTGCTTACTCTGAGATCTACTGATAGACTGTGACTTACTTATCAGCTGCCAGTGTGCTGATTTTTCATATTCACTTCATTACACGGTTGCATGTCCAGATTTATCGACTTTCAGCGTGGTCGCTTAAGCTTAATCCTAATAAATGTATCAGAAATTTAAATATTTGATTGGATTAGAGACCTAGAGACGACTTCAAGGGTCAGTGTGACGATCAAAGAGTGAGCGCTTCAGTGATATTTGACGTTCACTTTTAAACGTCTACAATCTTTAGCTACATTAGCGTCATGAATCTGGTAATAACATAGAAATCTTTATAGTCACATGACACCAGAGTGTCTTTTGATATTGTATCTTCGCGACATGGATAAGTCAAGTCTAAGCCAACCAATCTAGTATCTCTTAGCCCAGGCTAGGGGGTGATGTTGATTAAAAAATGTTATCGCAGAGAAGAATTCATCAACGCCAAGTATCTCCTTCTCTTCACAGTATCGTAGGTGTATGTGTAGAGGTGGCAGATGAAGTTCTGATCCGATAATCTTTGTTTTGTCAAGACTTTGAGAACAAAGTCTAATCCCGGATTGTTAACCACATGGAAAACTGGCTTTATTTCTCATGGTAACTAATGGCGTTTCTGTGAGGCATGTTCTTGTTTTGTCTCTGTGTGGGTTTTCTGCAGCCCCTCCAGATATGTTGGATTTGGTCAGTGGAACACTCTAAATTTACCACCGGTACATTTGTGAGTGCTTTTTTTTTCTTTTTGTTTTTCTCTGTGATTCTGTGCGAACAAGTCACAGTTCCTCTTATAAAGGTAGGGTTAATGGACAATAATATCATACAGGATACATTTATTTGTTGAATGCTATGCTGTACCATACAGTATTTACTATGTACTACTCATATATCTAAAAATCTCATCTGATCTTACCTAGTAGTAAAAAAACTTCAGCCCCATCTTTATAAATACCAAATTTGTAGGACAAGGAGACTGAGATATCCAAAAGGAAAATGTTCAAATGACAAATATGAAAAACGAGACCATACACAGCCCGACTTGCAGCCTAAAAGCTATTTTACTTCCTTATATTATTATTTACTTGTTCAAGAAGTACCTTGTTGTCAAAGTGTGTCAGCAAACCTTTTAGATAAACCATGTGAATACCAGGATTGAAATTCTAGGTCACATTGTAGGGCTTATGAAAAAAGACCGTGAGACTCAACTGTTTTATGGAATCTTTATGGAGCTTATTTGTGCTGAAACTGTCCTGACCCTCACCTGCTCCTGCCACAGCCTGTACTGATGAAGGCTCATAAAGGGTCGTGAAGGTTACACATCCATCACGTAGGAAAAGGCTCACAGAGACATGAATTGTCTGCTCGGAACTCCCTGGAAAGACAGATGTCCTCCTTCATGTTAAAAGTATACAGCAATACTAAGGTCTTTGAGGGGCATTGATGTCAGTCCACCCCCTCAGATGTTTTCCATTTTTGACATAATGTAGCTCTGACAACAATGAAGCAAAGGCTTCTCTCAATGAAGCAGGAGGAGGACAAATATTTAATGGGACAGGCGGAACAATCGACACAGAGTTCTAGGTTTAAGACCATAAGGTTTCAAGCTAACAGGAAATAATGTGTCTGTCTTCCTTTGTGACTGTCTGCCTGTCTATCTATCCATCTGTAGACATGTCTTCCCCTCTATCTATCTAATTAGATATCCATCCATTAATCTGTAAACGTGTCTTTCCTTCCATCTGGCGCTCTTTTTAACTTCCTCTCTATCTATAAACCAAGACTCTGTCTGTCCCTCCTTTGATTTTATGCTCCTCTGTTAAGCATCATAGTGAATACAGTACAGACACAGACAAACTGTGGCCCGGGGGCCAGATGCAAGCCACTTAACTTTATATTCCGACCCGCCAAACTTGCCTAAATTATAGCCTAGAAATCCTGAAATCATTTTAGTATTTATCCTTCAAGCAATTATCTTAATTTATAGCGCCTATGGGCAAACCTTTTGGGCTAAAATGCTAAAATAATAGGCTTATCAATGCCATCTATTGGGAAAGCATGGGCATTGCAGGGAGAAGGCAGACATGTGATTGCAATACATACCAATTCTATAATTTGGACAAAGTTCATGGGCCGGATTGCAAATCTGAACGGGCCACATCCGGCCCCGGGCCTTAGTTTGGCCATGCCTGCCATAGAAAATGCTGGACTTCTGCTGCTGTATCGGTAGATGAGAAGTAGAGGAGTAGAGGAATTTGTTCTGTAATCCAAACTCTTGCACAACAGTACTTTGTGTATGACTGATATTTCACTGATACACGACCTTCATGTCACTGTCACTATCTGCAATGTCATGTGACAAATACATCTTCTTGAACGTTTCTTGGGAAGAACAAACCAAGGTCGAGTAGTAACCAACAAGAGCTGATCCAGGAGGTTTGCATGGAGGAATAAAGTGATCTCTATATTTACTCCATCAAGGTTGTCGCAATGATGACATCACCAACAATATTTTCTATTGTTGTTCAGGATAATAAAAATAGTTCTGCGAAAGTCACTCGTCAGATGGATTGGATGAGTGGTGTTGCTGGCGGACCAGACACTCTTATGTAAATTGTTGCCATTGATGTGAAACATCTTTCGGGTTTTGACAAGAAAATCTTCCCTTTGATGTCTAAGCTGACACCATTTAAGTTTCCCCTAAAAAAAGAAATCTTTGAAAGTTATATTTCGGCTGCGCAGATTAGCGTAGACTGCATGGTATTATTGGTTACTGTGTCTTTCACCATAAAGAACGCTAGAAAAAAATAACTTTATATATCTATAATAATAAAAAAAATAGATTTTAACATAACTATAGACTTTCCAAGTAATATTCTTGGATTATTCTTAGAGTAGAAGATACAGAGTTGGGGTTGGTGGTGGACTGTTGCTTTGGGTGGCGGCCGCTGAGATGCTCTGAGTCTAGCGACCTGGACCCACGTGCCTCTTGCTCGCCATCTACAGGAAGGCTTACAGAATCAAGCTGTGTGATTTGGGCGGCAGTCGTGGAGACTGTTGCTGCGGGACATGGTAACAGATGATGGAGGTGAAATGGAGTGAATGAATAAGAGTTGATTTTCTGCGGCAAACCCGTAAAAGGGGAAAAGGTCTGAAGATAAAAGGGGAAGAAGACGATTCTGGGATTATTTTATTGTATAATAATCAGGGATCATTATTTATTGTGTAATTGGTACATTTTCTGCTATTTAATAGTACTGCAAATTGGCACTATTGCATTTTTATGTACCATTAAACCCTACACAGTATAAATTATTGAAAGCTTTATGTTCAGTGAATAAATCGTTTGGATGCGAGAGTTTTCTTCCTACTTCGTCCTTTGAAGTTTTTTGACCCACCGTCCTGATTGTAAATTTCGACAGCAGATGCTCATGATCTGATTGAATTACTCATTGAGGTACTGTTATCTCCTCGCTGCCAAGTCATAAGATGAGCCACCCGCTGCCAAGTCACCACTGAGGTGCTCTGAGCACGGCACCAACTCCAAACACTGCACCCAGGCATTCAAACTGCCCCCCTACTCACTTTGGTGATGGGTAAACGCAGATATCACGCTTTGTTGTAAGTGTTGAAGGAATCAGACATTGGTTCTATCTGATTGAACTACAACTAGTGTCAAACACTGGTATAATTACAAAATCTTATGAAAAAATCCATCACTGTGTTGTCATTATATTGGTGAATTGATGTGAAATTCCAGGATTGTCTTCCAGTGGACTCACTACCTGCAGGAAGGTATTTAAAGAGCAGTGTGATTTGTGTGGCAGTTGTGGAGACTGGTTAAAGAGTTTAGTTAGGCATCTGGACATTCAGTTTTTTTGGAAAATGTCTCTCATCTCATCCAAGAGGCGTCTTCAGTGCTAACTGTTAGTGGGGAGTAACAGAAGTTCTATCCTGTGAGTGAGGAGGAAGGGGTGTTTCAAGTCCCTCCTGTTGGGTGGACCTGGGGATACCTGTGAAGTGTGATACCAGTGGTTGGGTGGGTATTGATGGGTCGTTACCGTCATTGTCGTAGTCGTTTTGGTCACACGGCTCGTTGATGTCAGAAACTGGTCGTTGAGAGTGGAATCTTTTGGGTATTGTTCCCAAAAGGTCTTTGTAGGTGGGTGAAAGGTCAGTTGTGGAGACTGTTCCCCCGGGACATGGTCGCTAATAAGTGAGTGAAGTTGGATGGATGTACATATATACTGATTGAATCTGTAGTTCTGCGATGTAGGTATGGTATTCAGGCACATACATTTTTGGTTGTTCTTTTTTGAGCCCTTAAAAATATTATATTTCAAAGGAACTTCAAAGGCTAGATAGAGATAAAGGGGTGTGAGACAAATACCACTGATGTGTGTTAGGGAGGTCCGATGTTACTTTTAGCCGATATCCAATATCGTCTTTGTTGTCCAAATTCCTTAATATGCGAATGTCTCTGCAAATGTTCAAAAAATCCGTAGGAATATGGGTAGAGTGGCAGGGCGCTCCCTCAGAGATAAGGTGAGGAGCTCTGTCACCTCAAAGTAGAGCGCCTGCTCCTTCACATCGAGTCAGTTGAGGCAGCATGGGAATTTACATCGTGTGCCTCCTGGATGCCTTCCACGGGAGGTGTTTGGGTCCTGTCCCACTGGAAGGAAACCCAGAGGAAGACCCAGGACACGCTGGAGCAACTATGTTGCACAACTGGCCTGGGAACGCCTCGGGATCCTCCCAGGCGAGCTAGACACTGCCTAGACACTTGGAGGAAGTGTCTAGGCAGAGAGAAGTCCGATCCCTGCTCCGAATGCTGCCCCCGTGACCCGGCTCCGGATATACAGATGAAGATGGATGGAGGTCATAGTCAACCCATATCTGTTTGAAATGGTCCAGTTGTTCTACCTTGCCCCTTATGTTTATTACACCTATCAAAGCATCAACCGCACATTCATTGATTTTTTTTTGTGTTGTGTTTTGTACAAAGGTGCACCTGAACTCTGTGATCTGTTGATTAATGAGAGAAATTTTAGCCAAAGTCTAGAAAATATCTGATTGGTTGGATTCTTTGCTGGTCGAACGTTTCAGCTCTCCGTTCAGACAGGCATGAAAGTGTTTGAAAACTGTGTGGTAGACAGGCTGTTCTTTTTTTTTTTTTTTTTTTTTAAAGAAAGAATTGCCTCTGGTTGTGTCATCAGAAATGTGTAAGCAATAGTGTTCAGTGGCCTGAAACAAGAAAATGATATAAGTGTCAGTGATGCAATTGGGGAGAAGATAAGGGAATGGAGATTTGGAGCTGAAAAGTTTTTGACTGTTGGAAAATCAATAAGATCGGCGTTATCAAGCTTGATGATTTGTTGCTTTTGTGATTTTGTTTATACAATGAAAGATACGTAAGATTGGCGGCAGTGGTGGCCTAGTGGTTAAGGAAGCAGACGTGGGTCTAAAAGGCTTCAGGTTCTAATCCACCAGCTGCTATGTTGCCACTGAGGTGCTCTGATCGTAGCACTGTCCTGCTCCACCTAACCCTTCTGTGGACTCACAATTCACAGGAAAACTGACAATATGGAGCAGTTTGATTTGGGTGGCAGTCGAGGAGACTACTGCCTCTGAGACCTGGTAATGAATCATATGTAAGATGTTGACAAAAAATCATCGAGCCTTGAACAAAATGCATTTATTCGTTATTTAATTCATTTATTCATTTATCATCTTCCATCACCGGGTTGCAGGGGCAGTCTCCACGACTGCCACCCAAATAGTATGCTTCCTTCCTGTTGTTGGTGAGCCCACAGGAAGTGATGTGGGTCGTGACGGTGCTATGTTCATTTTCCAATACTAATATACTAGAATACTTGGATTCTCCGCAGTGCATCAATCAAAGCACTACGCTATACATTATGTATATTTATTGGAGTTTTCCCATTGGTCGTGCGTTTATATAATAGATCATTTGTGTTACATCTAGGTGTGTTTGTTGGTGTTGGAGCAGAGGTGGTGAAGGTGCAGAAGGTTAGATACTTAGAATCAACTGATCAGAGCAGTGGAGACTGTGGAGAAGACGAGAAGAATAGAGGACAGACAGGTTGGAACAACTGGAGAAAAGAGTCAGGAGTAATCGATCGTGATAGAAGAGAGTCAGTTAAGGTGAAGGGAAAGGTTTTCAGAACGGTGGTGAGACCAGCCATGATGGATGGATTAGAGACACTAAGAATAGGTAGAAGACAGGAGACAGAGCTGGAGGTGGAGGAGATAAAGATGCTGAGATTCTCTTTAGGAGAGACAAGGATGGACAGGATCAGGAATGAGATGACAACACAGACAGGAAGGTTTGGAGAAAAAGCTAGAGAAGACAGATTGAGATGGTTTGGACATGTTCAGAGGAGGGACAGTGGATACATTGGTAGAAGAATGATCCTAGAGATGGAGCTACCCGGTAGGAGACAAAAAGGAGATTGATGGATGCAGTGAGGGAGGACATGGAGGTAGTTGGAGTCAGAGTTGAGGATACAGAGGACGGGGGGAGATGGAAATTGTTGACTCGCTGTGGCAACCCCTGAAAAAAATGGACAAGTAGAAAAGAAAAGAAGAAGTCGATGTGTTGGTTTGAACTGTTAAAATCTGAATTGGAAATATTGTTTTTTTTTGTCATTTAGAGATTGTTTCCTTGTCTTAACCAACCTTATTACTGCAGCTTTAAGCTCATCCCATCAGGCAGTGGCTCGCAGTCATTTGCATGGTGTCTCCATAGAAAACTCCCCTAAAATGTTCACACTGATTGCAATGCATCACGTTTATTCACACACCGCAGGCCACTTCTTTTGATGATTTGAGGATAACTTTCAAGTCACTGCCATCTCTGAAGCTCCCGCCAAGGTTACGCAAAGTTCAGGAAACTTTTGTCAATTAGTCATGTCAGGTTGCACAAGCTTACGACACCCAGGTATATTCAGTCAATACAAAACAGGGTTTTTTTTTTTTATCCAGTTCTTTAAATACATCTGCTCAGTGACAATGCAGTGGGCAGCAGTGGTGGCCTGGCGGGCAAGGAAGCGTTTGCAAAGTCCACAGGGTTTCAGGTTCGAACCCAGCACCAGCTACGTTGCCACTGAGTTGCTCTAAACACAGCACCATCCGGACTCACTCAACTTCCTGTGGGTTAACACCCAAGTTGAATTAGCAGTCAAACCGCCCCAATACTAACACGTTTTCAACTCTACTTCTATCGATCTAGTCTCATTTTCTAAGACATAAAATCAGTTACTTGAAAGAATTGAACCATAAAAATTTTAATGTGTTTTTTTTTTTACAAACAAAATCGACTCATTGTTAAAGCCTGGTGTGAAAAATAATTGGCCTCTAGGGGAATCATTTGAAAAGGAAGAGATTAAAATAGGGACTTGGCAAGCGAGTTTATGGAGTGTTGCAGCTTAACAGGGGAAAACGTTCTGTGTTCATGAGAAGACTGAGATAAAGAAAGCCAACTTTTACTAACCCTTGAATGCTTTGTCAGTGAGAGACTTTGTTTCTCGATGGCATCTAATTGGAGAACTGTTGGAGTGTTTAATTTTATTTGAGAGCACTGTGAGGCTAATTAACATTTTGTGAATATTATCTCCAAATACTTCAGTCCTCAGTCTACACCGGCTGTGAGACCCACGTTTTCAACAGCAGTGAAGAACTTATGTATTCTGAGGCCAACCCGTTGTATATTTCATTGATAATATATCACATTAAAACCTACATCCTATTATCGGTTAAGAATTGGTATAATAAAGTTTCTTGTTAGTTTTTCTCCCAAATACTTTGAAAAGATTCTGTTTTGTCTGCCCTAAGAGTAAAAAATATAATTTATTTACACCAAATAAACACATATGTGTCATGTTCAGTGATCATACCGTGAATAGTTTTTTTTTTCTCTCCTCTGTTCTTTAATTCTAATCTTGGTTTATAGCATTTTCCTTGCACCTGGACTCATTTGTCTGGTAAAGGTTGAACCCACCATTTGAGAGTCACCAGCTGCCATAATAATTTTATTTTTTTGTGTCTGTTTTATGGAGTTATTTGTCTATTATCTCATTGATCACCCTGTAGTGCAGCACCAAACTCAACAGACTCAACTTAATATACTGCGAAAAAAAGAACATTATTCATCACTAATTCTAAAAACCTACACAAATACCAAAGATATAAGGTAGAAGTTCAACTACCATAACTAAATATTACATAATGTATAGATGTGTAACTGTGAGGCTTGATGTTTGTAATAAAGTCTTCAAGATTTAGATGATTGAATCCTCTTAAAGATTCAATCATCGCCTATAATCAGGCTTATAGAAAATGTGAATAATAATCATTTTATAATAATGTATATATGTATATATATATATATATATATATATACATATATACTGTATGTATATGTGTGTGTGTGTGTGTGTGTGTGTGTGTGTGTGTGTGTGTGTGTGTGTGTGTGTGTGTGCGCAGCACAGGCAGGAAGGTGTGCCGAAAAGGCTAGAGAAGCCAGTTAAGATGGTTTGGACATGTTCAGAGGAGGGACATTGGATGCATTGGTAGAAGGATGATCCTAGAGATGGAGCTACCAGGTAGGGGATTGATGGAGGTAGTTGGAGTCAGAGTAGAAGATCCAGAGAACAGAGGGAGATGGAAAACAAGGATTTCCTGTGGCAGCTCTTGAAAAAGGGACAAGCGGAAAGGACAAAAATATATATACAGATAAATATATTACACATATATCAAGTGTATATGAATTATACAATACAGTCCAGTATACAGTAGGATGTGGTGTTGTACTCTCATTGTTCTAAGGTCCGTTCTTAGATCAGTCTTAGTATACGTCCAAGATGTGTTTTAAGGTGGTGTGTCAGGAGCTTCATGGTGCAGAAAGACTCTTTGGTTATAGAAGGTGAGCAGGTGGTGCTGGATGACTGGCTCACACACAGACCCTTCTCTCCGGAGGCTGCAGCTCCTTTTTTTAGCCATATGCCCTGTCAGTTATCCGTGACATCCTGTCACCATCTCGGCTCGTCTAATTGGCTGCTGGCTGGGCTTGATGGACAGGCAAACGCTCAAAAAATTCCACGGTGAGCTGATCTAATGATAATGAGATGATTTATTCCTGCATACACTTGTGATGATATCTTCATTTGCTGCTGTTTTCTGAACCTTCCGCATTGGCGCTGTGACAAGCAGGGACAAAGGAAGCATTGTCCTCTGGGTTCACCGGCGTCTGCACATCGAGATTACAGTCTGGAGAAATCAATTTTCGTACAGTGTCACAAACCTCCGCGTGACCCTCTGGTTGATTAAACAGACGATTCTATTCTCAATTGAACCAATGGCAGGGTTTTGTCTATGGCTTCATTAAATCGGATTCACCTAAACCTGCTTCTTCAGCAGCGTCTCCATCTGTGCTTTGTAGGAAATGGAAATTACATGATGGTAAAATAGTCCGAAGACGGGAAGTTGACCAACGCACCATCACATCTGCAGCCTCTCATGTCCTAGAAACCGAAGGACATGAGAGGAACCTCGGACAGACCTGGGCAAACTTCATGTACACTTCTAGTAGCAGCTTCACTGCCATCTGCTCAACTGTCTTGTTGACAACTGTTGCTATTTGCACTTGTGCACGTGTACAGATATGTGTGTATACATGTATATATGGTTGTGTTGGTGTGTACATGTGTGAGGGTATGTGTGTATGAATGTTAAGAACATTGAATCATACTGCATTTTCTCAATGCAAGTTTTTTTTTTTAACTTGTATATTGTTATATATTCCCATTTTATTTTGTTTATATATATTTTTTTAATTGCTTATTTTTCACCTAGATTTATTTTACTTGCATGTACACTTAGCTTCACTGACATTGCCTACAATGTCGTGTGACAAAAAAAAAAATTCTTGAATCTGGAAACTAAGGGTTGGGGGCCAGATATGGCCCGTTTGACTCTTTAACCCGGTCTGCCAAACTTGTACAACTATTTCTCTTACACATTTTAGCCTTTATGACTTGTCATCATAAAGGTGTTATACATGTCTCTTGTTCTATTTTTTATTAATCCCATCGATGTCATGACGCATTGTGGCTTTTGAGTCAAAAAGTTTGCCCACGCCTGATTTACAGGCTGAGCCACCACAGTAATCAAACGTGTCTCTTGAATCGATTGTGTTGCTGTGTCACAAACAGTGTTTCCTGAAACCAAGAAGATCTCAAGAACAATACTATTTCTTTGTTTTGTGTTTCTCAAATACTGTACTTTCTATCGATTACACAGCACCACAGTCGACACCAGCAGGGGTTAAACAGAAAGGTCTGTCAGTCAACTGGGAGTTGCCAGAAAATGGCTCATTAGTGATTGCGCTGCTGTAATTGATTGAAAGCTGGGTGGATGTTGAAGGGCACAGCAAGTTGATAGTGCAAAGAGAGCAATATTACAGTTTAATTGGCAGGATGTGATAAATGAGGCTCCTCATTGACACTTTACCGCTTCAGTACACAGTGGTTTTAATGTGTGTGACAGTAGATTTTCACATCCGTGATTCCTTAAAACAGTGTTCCTCAACCTTGTATGCGCCACGGAACGGTTAAATGTCTCGGACTATTTTTATGGACTGGTCGTTAAGTTGTGGCTGATAATTATCCCTTAGTAAAATTAAATTTCTGGTGTTCTAAAATATTTTCCTACCTATAAAATCCTCCTACCCGAAATAACCGTGCATGTGCACAACAAGGATCTCTCAAGTCCACACAGCCTATAGTTTTCTGCTACCAGACCGGTATAAAAAGTTAGAATCTTGTAAGTTAGAATGACTCTGCGTCATTTTGAGTTTATTGTTGTTGTCTTCACCGAGAAAATGTTTTCTAATCAAATATAGTTGCATTATTGATGATGGAATCCTAGCCATTCTATTGGTCAGTTCTTTTGTTGATATGGGTATGGATCAAGTGGAAGTAATAGACAGATGGGACCAAAAGGAAACATTATTTCTCTGCGGCCCAGAACCAATTCACCCACGGACCGGTACCGGTCTCTGGTCCAGTGGTTGGGGATCACAACCCTATAAGATTCTGGATCCCGTTCAAGTAAAACAGTGGTTGTTGATAATGAGGTGAATAATGTATGTTGTGTATTTTACTGTATATATTCAAGTCGGTGTTGTTTAGCCCAGAGGCAATGTCTGTCATTAATGTGTAGTGGTTCAAGAAGGGTGGGTACAGTGCATGGTGATTTAGGTGGCGCTCAAAGGCAGAAGTTGGCTGAATGCATAGATCTATTACAAATAGTGAGGTTATATAAGTAAATGTCAGAATTTGGAGATGAGAATACTATATTTTCCCTGGTCAAAAAACCATGTAGGAGCCAACTGTGATGGCATAGAAGCAGAGTTATGGGCTGCTTTTCTGCCATAGAAGAGGGTCTTCTCTTCTATTTTGAATTCTAGTTTTAAATATATAAACATATAGGTCCTTTGAGATAATTGTGTTACATTGTGTACAAAATAATAAAATTGACCAGTTTTATTATATAAATATTATATATTATATATATATAATATTGATTTGTTGTCTTCGTTAAAAATGACATTATGTGTCTTCCCTGCTGATGTTGTCCTAAGTTGAGAGTATGCAGACATGAAGCAGCAGAGTCGAATGATATAATAATCTGAGTTATCACACAGAGACACATCTGGCAGTGGAGGTGATCTGAATGGAGATCACAGACTGTGTCCCAGATGCCACAAGTACTGACTGTGTTAAGGATAAAAAATATGGGAAGAAAGTCCTTGTCCTTGGTCAAGAATGGGTGTTTACAGTTGTTGATGTTGAGTTTCCATCTGTCCAGTGTTTATTTTTGCAATGTAACAAAATCAAAATTCAAACAAAAAAGTCCAATTCTGAACTCTTTTTGCTTGGACAACTGGTTCATACATATTTTTTTGTGATTTGGATTACCTTTCTTTGATTCCATATACAACAGTAAAGTGTTATTTGAAAAGAAAAAAGTTATTTTCCTATTAAATAATTATGAAATATTTTCCAAACTTGACAACTCACTGGGACAGGCATTAGGGCAGTGGCCCTGTGGTTAACAGGACTGGGGTCCTGAGGGTTCCAGGTTCCAGTTCACCAAATGTCAGGTTATCACGAGGTCCAAGGTTCACTTTGGTGATTGGTTAAATGCATGCAAATGTTAGGTGATATATTATTGAGTGCAGTTGGTTGGATCACAATGACAAGGAGTTTGCTTTCCTTCCTTCCTTCCTTCCTTCCTTATTTTAACTTCTGTTTTTCAGTGGTTGATCAGTGATAATATGAGAGTTTTGACCTTCACCCTCATGGCAACGTCCCGATTTACATAAGTTCCAGTGAGTTCACCCCCCACAAGATGCTCATAGTGTGGAGCAGTGTGATTTGGGTGGTAGTCGTGGAGACAGGTGCCCCTGAGACCCGGGGACGGATAAAGGAAAGCAAACTCCTTGTCATTGTGACATTGTGATTCACACCACTGCCCACAATGAAATATGACCTCTGTGTTTAACCCATCACCAAAGTGAACAGTGGGCAGCTTTGAGCTCCCGGGGAGCAGTGAGTGGGGACGGTGCCATGCTCAGAGGTAACCTGGCAGCTGGTGGATTTGAACCTGGAACTCTCCGGAGTCCAGTTCTTTTACCGCTAGGCCACCACTGCACCAAAAAGGCTAAATAAGATGCTTTCATGCCAAAACTAAGCAACAATTTTGAAGAGTGCTTGAGAAGAACTTGAAAAAAATCAAAAATAATAATAAATATTATGGGTTTCTCCTCAGTCAGCCCTGTTGTTACAAGGTTATTCCTTTTTGTGAGCGTCCTCTGCTGTTCTCTGGTTGATTTACTTCTGTAGAATCGCAATAAGACATAATTATATCTGCTTTGATGGATTTCCACAACGAGCTCAGGACAGGGTTGGTTCAGGTTTTGTTGGATGGGGGACTCACTTAACATTTTGCTCAGAGCCAGGAGAGTCTGTGTTGGTTTTACGTGAGCTGACTAGCTATTTTCTAGTCAAGAAAAATCTGCCTATTACTGTAAATGTCCGTTTGATCGGTGTGACTCTGTCTATGGAGCAGCCATTGCTTATAAACATAATTGTCTCTGTCCACTGTTAGGAGGGAGAGGAGGAGACAAGGAAATCTATTTAGCTCGAAACTAAAAAGTGGAATAAAAAAGTCGAAGAGCTCATTAGTACAAACATTCGATGGTTGCGATGACAAGGAAACGCAGACTTTCAGACAGCAATGATTTTTTTTTGTTTCCCTGCATTTACCAAACATCGTGGTGATTATTGGAGACTGGACATCGGCACAAGTTCATGTTGTGTGGATCATCTGATGAAAAATTGCTCCGACGGCCGAGTTCAACCAGGCACTGTGTCCGACTCTTGAAGCTCACTACGAGTTACAGCACGATGGATCACACGCATCAGGGGCTTTGGCTCTGAAACAAAATAAAGACGTCTGATCGAATATTTCAAAGTCGTCTCGGACTCAGGTTTGGACATTCAGTGTGTCATTTGGTTTTTCCTGACGGGCAGCCCGTGGGGATTGTTGTGCTGGTTTGACAGCAGGTGTTTGTGGAAAGGCATACACTGAGCAGACAGCCCTGTCTGGACAGAGAGGGACCCTGCAGTCCATACTAATGACTTATGTCCGTGTGTGTGTGTGTGTGTGTGTGTGTGTGTGTGTGTGTGTGTGTGTGTAGGCTGGACAAACACGGGCCAAATATTCACATTTTCACCAAGTCAGGGATGTGTTGTTTACGTTTTGCTGCTCATCCTGTTTCCATGTATAGATCTGATTATCAGGCCACAGATCGGTTTAGGTCTTTCCCCATGTCTGCACTAGGACAGAGATATAGTCTGAGCTATTGGACGGACAGATTGTGGGTCTGTAAGCACATGTGCTGTTCTTTATCAGATTGCAAAGTATCGGGGAATGTTTGAGACCAACGGGACTGCTGCATTCACATAGAGAATTGCAAAAAAATAAAATTGATTAAAACGGTAATAATAATCAATGTGTTGCTTTAAGTCAGCAAGTCCTTCCTGCAAAAGATCGGATAGTCTGATAGTCTGATAGTCTGATAGTCTGATAGTCTGATAGTCTGATAGTCGGACATGTTCCACCAGCACCAGGACTGTCGATGAACTCTGAGTGACCGGTCAGACACGTTTAACACAGTTAATCCCAGAGGACCAGGTCAGTGTGGGCTTCAGACCAGGCTAAATCACACCGAGATAAGGGAACGAAGGATGCAATTCAGGAGGACACCAGCTGGAAAGACACAAGACTGTGTAGACATAATCTTTTGGCTTTTCTATCATGCATACTTTAATGTCATATAAGCTGTTCTTTTGTCTTATACACTTCCCATAATCCTATCATTTTGATTGAATTATTGATTGATTCATTGTGATTTGGAGAGAAAAAAATGAACACAGCCTTCAGTCAGTAGCTGACTATCATGTCTGTGAAGATTGTCATTCATCTAGGTCATGATATCCAACATTTAAGTTTAGCCTTCAGCACCTGGACTTCTTCTTGGAGTTGAAAGAGGTTTCATTCATGAACTGAAGAGCTTCATCCGTTTCTTGTTGATGTGAGAGGGAGGAGCAGATGGACCAAAACAGGGAATGGTCTGGATGAGTACAACTACTAAGGAAAAAATAAGGAAATAGGACGAAAAGCAAACTTCTCTGCCTTTAACCCTTCACTAAAGTGAACAGTGGGCAGCTTTGAGCACCACTGAGTGGGGACGGTGCCGGGACAGGGCATAGTAGGTTTCTTAAAGACATTTCTCCACTCTTCCCAAGAGTCTTCTTCAGTTCTAACTGACTACAGGGGAGTTCTTGGTATTTGACCTCAAGGAGGCTGCATTCCTGTGGAAGGAGGTTGATGCAGAAAACATAAAACTAATGAAGGAGGTGTGAGGGACCACACCCTACTCCAGGTGAACTGAATGTACAGTCCCAGGTCTGAAGGTGTAAATGCTGGAAGGTATTCATATCAATACAATAAGTTGTTTTCTTCTCTGTGATGAAAACATAGTGTGATTGTCCAGATTCTCAGGTATGAAGCCTCTTTGAGGTTAAATACAAGAACTCCCCTGTAGTCATTCAGAACCGAAGAAGAGGTGAAACATCTTCAAGAAACCCACTATGTCCAGTTGCCCTCGAAAGTAACTGTTTTGGGATGAAATGACCTGGATGACTGAAATTATCTTCCCATTTAACCTAAGTGAACAGTGGGCAGCTTTGGGCACCTGGCAATGCCATGCTCAGTGGTAACCTGGCACTTGGTGGATGTTTTGCCAGTGTGTCCACAGTTTTTTGTTTTTTTTTTGGTTGTCCTTGCTTTCTTTAGGATAATGTTAAGTAACCAAAGGTAATGTGAGTGTGGATGGTTTGTCTCTATATATGGACTGGTGCTGGACTATCCAGGTCTGATCTGACCTTGTTGTGAACTAAAGAAGGATTAAGTGGTGGGGGAATGAAGATGTTTATGTGTGGTACAACTCAAGGTTGTCGTGCCTTGTAGAAATAAAGCATCCCAGGATGCATGGAATTTGCTTTTCTAACAGGCGTTTTAGACCTTTCGGTGCAGAAGACACGACAGTTAAGGTAAGAAATGTCCTTTAGCTCACCTCACAGAGTCTCCAGAGTCGGTCTTCCCTCCGGAGTGTAACAGTGAAGCTGGCAGTAACCTGCTGCTGGATGTGGACGGATCAGTCAGGAATTTGAGCTCATCTGGCACAGTCAGACAAAACACAGAGGTGTCTCAGGCCCAGCTCAGTTCAAGTGTTGGATTAACTGGGATGGAAAGATGGGAATTCAAATACTGAAAAAAAATTGATTAAATAGGTCGCAGTCATCAAGTTATTTTGTCAAAATCTCAGAAATATATACATAAATCTATATATTTAGAGAGCAAAGTATGAAATATTATAATATGAGTATTGGAGGAAAGAGGTGTGTTGGATAATTGTGTATTATGAACAGACAAAGTGTTGGACAATATTGATGTGCAGTGTCACTGTAGAATTGTAGAAAGATTAGTAGCCACAGTATGCAAGATACACAGACTGGCACCTAGACAACAGACACAAGATGTGTTGTCAAGACAGATAAGGACACATCAAAACTGGCAGCTAGATAACAGGACGTACCCAAGTCATTGTCAAGGTGCAACAGCATAACATTCTATATTTAATCGGTACGACGAGTGTCTCGTGATGCAACTGTCTAAGAATGTCCAGAGAACTGTAGAAGAAGAACGCGCCTGTATCAGTATTTGGGATTTATGGATGAGACTACAGATGAGATTGGTGTTGGACCTGTCATAGTCACAAATTTTTGATACAATAAATCCCCCGAGATGGAGAAGTGTGACCTGGTCTGCTTATTTGTAGACAACAGTACAATAAAGGCCATGGTAAAATCAGAATACAAACCAATAGAATCGTTTTGAGAAGTTTGGCGGGCCAGACTACAAAGCCAAATGGGCTGCATCTGGCCCCTAACCCTTATTTTACCCTGATCTGATCTATAGTGTAAGGGAAGGCTTCATTCCTGTCCTCCTCTAGCCCTGCCTTATTCCCAACATGTTCCTATCTGCAGGTCTCCTCTAAGACGTCCTTAATCCCCACTTTGAAAATTAGTTACTGTTAGAGCAACTGGACATATTAAGTTTCTTGAGGACGTTTCGCCTCTCATCCAGGAGGCCTCTTCAGTTCTTCAGCCCCTTGGATGAGAGCTAAAACGTCCTCAGTTCTTCAAACGTCTCCTACACAAAAATCCCATTTTGTTGCTTTTGGCAAAATGCTTGGATGTGAATGAAAAATAATGAGGCCTAAAGCTGCTGAACTAACTGACTAAACTAGGAAAAGAGAAATACACAAGCAGCACTGACATAAATTTAGTCCTGCTACGTTACAGTTTAGTTGACGTGGGCTGGGTGTGGGCTAAATGTAGTGTAAAAACTGGCCACTGGGAGGCGCCTCGCTGCTAAATTCTTTTTCATTTAGAAATAGCTGGAAACCTGGCCTATACCCTTATAGGTCAGTGCTTCTCAATTATTTTCTGTTACGCCCCCTCTAGCAAGAAGAAAACAAATTGCACCACCCACTTTCCACAGCAACTATAAATAATAGCGTCTGTCTATAAAATAGTTCTAGCTACACCTCTGCATAACATCGTATCCTTGTTAACATAAAGAAAAATAAAAAGAAAGAGATATAGTTCAACTCACAAGGATGTGCAATTACACTTATTGTAGTTCGGAGGAAAAAAAACATGTTTCAGTACATTTTTAATTTTTCAGAAATTAATGTAGTAGTAAATGTATTTGTACCAAACAGTAAATGTATTTGTACCAAAACGTCCAGTACTGAAGGGGTCGGGATGAAAACACATACTGTGCTGCGACCCAATATACCAGACATGGGCAAATATTGTAATTCCCAGGCCACAATGGGTGCTAGAATTGGACAAAGTTTTGTTTTAACTTAAAAATATATGGAAAAAGTAATGAATAACGACTAAATTGCTAAAGGTTGCTAAAGATTTGGACAAGTATGGACGGCAGAGAATGCCCAGATCTGCACTACACACTGGGAAAACAATGGAAAGGAAAATCCCTGATGTCGTGTAAAAAATGTGACTTAATGTGCAGGGATATAATAAAACTACACTCCCTCACAGCTTCACAGGGAAATTATTAGATGACACCAACAAGGAAGAGGCTGTTTTTTTTTTTTTCTTCTCTCAGCTGCTGTTCAATGAGTACATGGATCATTTTGACAGAAAGCAATAAGGCGGACATTAGTAGGACTGGAACAAAGGATTCAGGTCCAGTGGAAGTTTGAGGCAAGTTAATATTCCCAAGTATTTGCACAAGTGAAAAATGTGTTACCCTCCTCCTGACAGTTTAGTCCATTGCAATTTTACTCTTTAATTACAGCTCTTTTGCATTTCCTGTCACATATTTAACCAACGTAGGAAATGGAACATCTGAAACTCTGCCAGTGTGCAGATTTTTTTTTTTTTTTTTTTTTTTCATCTGAAGCTCATCTGAAACTCTGCCAGTGTGCAGATTTTTTTTTTTTTTTTTTTTTTCATCTGAAGCTCATGGGATGATCTGTTTTGCTTCAGCACTTTTTACATCATACTGTAGCCCGGGGGCCTCCAGGCTTTCTTTCTTTCTACGGGGCAGACATTCTGCATTTGGAGTATGATTTATACGCAAACATGAGTTCCATCGGGGCAGGCAAAACGTATGTTGGCTCCCTCCACTGTGACTGCCAGCAATACCTTCCCACACTGCAATTTGCCTTTAAGAATAAGAGGAATAAAATCAGGAGGAAAATAAAAGCATCCCATGGAAGAAGAGGGTAAAAATGAAAAGATAGGGATGAAAACATCCTGCATTTTGAAGGTAATATCATTACCTGGTGGTTACAGTCTTCATCACATGATCTTTATCCCTGTTTTCACCCCGGAGCATGATCTGAATTTACTTTGATTCGTCCTTTTTTTTTGACTTTACTGTGAATGTGAATCTGCAAAATGCACGATGAGAGAAATGGTTTTGAAGACAACGTTGCCGTGTGGAAAATAATCACCTTTATTTATGGCTGTCTTTATACCCAGGTTGCTCCAGAGTTCATTGATCAAGGCAGAAGTCAAGGAAGGAGAGATTCTTCCTCCCACCATTCAGAGGCTGATGAAAGGATACAACAAGTACTTGAGGCCCTTCTTTGAAAGTAAGGAAACTGCACGAGCGCTCAGCAACTCAGGGGAAATATATTACTCGTTATGTTGCTGCTGTTACATGTGCCTGTTTGTGCCGCCCTCAGCACAAAGGCTGATGCAGAGTCCAACGCATTTGAATTTTCTGCATTTGCAAGTCGGGAACGACATGAAGTCAATTTGTCATTTGGAAACGGCCTGTGACAAGGAATGTCTCTATATGCTGATGATACTGTAATGCGAAATAGTCAACAAATCATGGTCGTCAGTCACAGAGACGTCTACAAATCACAATGTGGTGTTGCACGGTGGTTTAGCTTTAGATGATACATCTATTTTGAGGACTACATGGAGCACTGTGGACTCTGTTACATCTGTTAAATGTCTTAGGACATTTAGTCAAAATAGATGTATCTCACCATACAAGGAAACGTTTGGCCACTACTGCTCATCCAAGTCCGTCTCCGCCCAATCGTAGTCGTCAGCGCCGTCCTCTGTCTCCGTCACTGAATGAGATGAGTGACAAAGATTGAAACCAACCAAGGTGATTTTTCTAAACGGTTTGGAGATGGATTACCCGCTGCAAATGCAATTTGATCCCTGTACTTTACTTTATTTTCAGTGTCAGCAGTGTAGTGTCTTTTAACCATATTGAGCATGAAATGTAACATTCCTCTTAGTCTTGGAGCTCTGTCAGATCTTGCACTCAGATGAATTGCATGGGGCGCTTTCAGAGGAGGAGACGTCTGAGTCTCCCTCCTTCATTCATTCAGTCAGCAGCAGTGTACACACTGTCTGTTGCACTACAATAACATTACGTGTTAAAATATTTTTTTTTGTTCATTAGTTATTTTGAAAGATATCATAGCTCAATGAAACTAGTCATATTTCGTTTAGGAATTAAATTGTTAAGTTCTGTTATTTAATATAACAAGATTAAAAAAAAAAAAAATAGAACCTCCTCTTCCTTTAGTGGTTCACACAGGCTGTCCTGCTAATTTTCCGTCGCATAGTTAAACCCATTTTTTCACAATATAAAACTATAACTATTTTATAGCATATAGCAATAATATGCTATAATATAGCAATATCTTCATTTAGATTCATGTTCAATTATGAAAACAAGGAATTGTCATTTAATCAGTATCATTAATTTCATATTTAGCCTCTTTTGAGTAAATTAGTTGCACCAAACATCCATAGCGACTGAGGTCATGTGATGCATTTTTAAGGCTGGCGCACAATTTTTTCATTCACATTTATGTTAAGCATTTACCCAAAGTGCGTTACAGAGCCTGATTGAGCTTTGGTTTCCTCTGGGAAAGACAGTCATTCATGTTGTAAGGTGCATTAGCGCCACCAACAGGCCGAAATCAGTGCAAAGTGTAATTGACCTGATTATATACTTATATAACTTTACACTCATTTCTTCCCAATGTCATGTGATTTTAATTGTGAAAAATCACAACGAAGCTGTGGATAAATCCAGATTATTGAACCTTCAGTATCTGCAAATGACGAGAGACATTTCCAGTTTGATGCTTGAACTGAACAAATAACAACAGATGTTTGTAAAACAGTAGTCGTTTTACATGTAACTAATCCAAAATGTAAAGAAAAAAATGTTTAAAAAAAAAAGTAAAATGAATCTTAGCACAGTTGGTGGATTTGAGTCATCACTGTGCATCTTCACAGCAGCTGGGAGAGTGTTTTTTCGAAACTTGAGTGAAGTCCTCCACCTCAACAATAACAATAACTTTCCCTTTCACATCTGTCTCTGTCAACTCATCAGCTGGACTTATTGACTGCCCTTCTCTCTGTGACGGCCGTTTGACGCCAGCCTTATGTCAGGACTAAAGTTAGATTCTCCACAAACACCTGCACAGCTGAGATGGTTCTTCAAGTCCAACGTGTGCAAAAAATCATGTAAAAATCAACAATAAGTTGAACGATAAGGGAGATGTTTGATATGGAGGGAGCACAGTTCTGGTTGAATGAAAGGTTTTAACTCAGTTGACATCATCTGGGTTCATCTTATTATTTTACAATTTTTTTTTAATGTAATGGATTACTTTTTGTTGCTGTCTCTTTCAGCTGCAGAAAGTTTGAGTGAACCTATTTTGAGCTTGTGTGGGTTTTGACTACTTGTCAGAATCCACTGAGTGCCACATACAGTATAGTGGAGAAAAGAGACAATCTCCAGGTTAATGAATGGTTTCCCAGTGAAAGGGAACTACTAATAGACTTGGGATTTGCCTCATTCACCAGGAATAAGGCGAGACAAGTCATCGTTTATGTAATAATAGACTGATGGACATTAGTTTAGTGAAAGAATAAAAAGAAAAAAAAATCAACATCTGGTAGAGAATGGAGTTGTCACCCAGGAGAGGAGTAATTTATTCCTGAACAGATAGAGTAATATGTCATAATAAAACTCTGTTGTTAGGAGAGAAGATTTAGATGGATCTCTGAACATTCCAACTAATGTTTAATTTGTAAAACCAGCAGTTTGTCTCTGCAGAAGGTTCCAGTTCCTCAACACGTTCCGCACGGTGTTACAGGAAAACATAGAGACGTGTTGAGTGTCAGCAGGCTCATTACTGCCCCCTTCTCACTGAAATGAAGATTAAAAAGTGAGGCAATGAGAATGGAAAGATGAAACAGCAGAACTTGCAGGAGTTACTCTTCTTTGATGGTGAATCAGGGTTAGAAGTGAGCGCCTGGAGGAGACTCAGACATGACAGGATTCCACTGTCGATGTGCCAGGAGTGGGAGAAAGTCTTTAGAGCGCAGCGCCACCGTCCTTCAACAACCTTTTGCTACATTTTGTGCTGGAGTCTGCAGTATCATGTGGTTTGTTGACATGGGGGCATGAGGACCAGAAATGTCTGGTTGGTTAATGAGTTTCGCACCATTGGGTTTTAATTGGGAAAAATACTTGGAACATTTTAGTATCTTTGAACTAAAGTTTTTATGCTTAAAGCCATGTTAAAAAAAAAAACAACAACATTTTTCTCTGTTTATATTTCTTTCTCCAACTCTTAATTCTCCCTGTCATTTAAAAAGACAAATGAAAATAACAATTCTTGTAAAATTGTCACAAGTTCAGTGCCCGACCGTGGCAGTAGTAAATAAAATAATGAGATATATTTGCCCCCAAACCCTTTTCTTTATCATTGAACTATAAATTTTGAAAATAATTTTTCCTGCTGTAAAAGCCGTTGACTCCAGGGAGAACAGTAAAGAAGTCTAAAAAGCAACAACAACCAGTTTTCATTGTCTCATTGACCAAAATTTCTGACAAAATTTTCTAATGAAGCTTATTCATTTATCTGCATTTACTTTCAAAACTGGCAAGACAGCATTTATTCTAAACAATATGTATTTTTAATTATTTAATGTTTTATTTTGTAATCAGACTTGTTTTGTGTTTGTTTGTTTGTTTCCAGATGGTCCAGTGACTGTGGGCATGAGTTTGGACATTGCCAGCATTGATACCATCTCAGAAATCAACATGGTGAGTCGCACCTGCCAAAAATGCATATTAAAGCAGAGAAAAAAAAACCCATAAAAGTTGCACCACTGCCCTCTTGTGGGTGTCAGCGTTATCAGTGCGATTTATTGAATATGTTTTATGGCTTTATGTCTGTAGCACTTTGTAGTATTTGTATTATTACAATATAACACACGTGTACATTTTCAGTGGGAAAATGACAAAAGTTCCAGTCATCGATTTTCATTCACCATGACTGCCACTCAAATCACACTGTACCCACCTGCGGGTGCTGAGCCCACTGGAAGCCAACTGCCATAGCTGGAATTTGAACTTTCCCAAGGAATGAACCCTGGAGTTTTCACACCAGAATAACAATAGTACAATTCATTCATCCATCTTTATTGCCTTGTCCGTTACTGGGTCTCAGGGCAGTAGTCTCCACGACTGCCACCCAAATCACACAGCTCCATATTGTCAGCCTTCCTGTAGAAGTTTTGTGAGTCAGGACAGTGCTGTGATCAGAGCACCACAGTGGAAACCTGGCAGCTGGTGGGTAAGACTCTGAAGCCTTGTGGGCCCAGGTATGTTTCCTTAACCAATCGGACATTACAAAGTTAAATCGGACTCTAAGTCGCAAACCTGTAGACCAGGAAGTCCAGTCCCTCGCCCCTAGTAAGTAAGTAGCACAGGAATAAAGGGTTAAATAGTGTTCATTTCAATCTTGATACTGGCTGTGTCTCCCGAATATTGTCTGGTCTTTAAACAAATTTACAGTAATGAACTATTTGGGATGTTTTTGGGTCATGAATGAAATGCAATCTCGGATACAAGCTGCTGAAAATGGCTTTTTTCGTGAGGTGCAAGGTCGCTCCTTGAGAGTGAGGAGCTCTGTGACCCTGGTGCAGCTTGGAGTAAGGCCACCGCTCCTTCACATTGAAAGAAGCCAGTTGAGGTCGCTTGGGCATTTACATACATGTATGCCCCCCCCCCAGAAACAACTATCTTGCCTCTGGGAATGCCTCAGGATGCTCCCAGATTAACTTAAGGAAGTGTCTAGGGGGGAGGAATCCTGGGTATCCCTGTTGAGAACGCTGCCTCAACAACCTAGCTTTGGATAAGTGGCCGCAGATGGTGGATGGATGGTGTTTATAGCGCCCCTGCTGTAATCTTTTTATACTGTATTAACATGGTAGCATCAATGTATATCAGATACAAAATTCCACAATTTTTGTTCCTTTTTTTCCTAACAAACTAGCCATCTAACTTTGAAAAGTGATCGGTCCTTTGGGTCCTCTATGCTGTTGTCTTCTGTTCTGGTTGAACATGAATGTTTGGAAATTAAACTCACAGCAGGCTTCAAGTCAGTGATGGGATCTAATTATGCCGCTACATGTGATGTAACACCAGGGCTAGAGTGAATGTGGGGCGAAATAATAAAAAAAAAAACACGTTGCTTTACCGCTGTTTGCTGTAAAACCTAAGCGGACTTGCTGACCTGGAGCAACGCTGGAGGATTGGTGAAGAGCCGTCAATACCCACTAATACACAGACAGAAATACACAAGCTGACTAATGAAATTTATATGTGAAAGCAGAGGATTCTATTTTTATTTTTTTTTGCAAAAATATGATCCATCTGTCAGCCGTTTTCCTGTTAAAGCCATGTACTCTGATGTGCTTTCCCTGGCCCACTACTGCAGGACTACACCGCAACCATATTCCTGCGACAGCGTTGGACAGACGAGCGCTTGGTATTTGAGGGCAACAAAAGCCTGAGCCTTGACGGACGCCTGGTGGAGCTCCTCTGGGTCCCCGATACCTTCATCGTGGACTCCAAAAAGTCCTTCCTCCATGACATCACCGTGGAGAACAGACTCATCCGTATCTTTCCCAACGGCACCGTGCTTTATGCCCTGAGGTGAACCTGGCACTGTTATCGTTCTTTATATTGGATATAGTGCAATATATTCGGAAATATTTCATCACCAAAAAGCTACATTTTAGAAGATGCTTTTAGGCTTCAAGGATGGGTTGGTCCAATAGGTAAAACAGCTGGCAGTTAACCTGAATTAGTCAGACAAAACAGTGATGCTATTACATAAAAAACAAATACATAATCACCCACTAGATGGCAGCAAACAGATCAAAAAAGGCACACCACAGTGTGGGACAAGAACATGAAATAGTCAGATCAAGTGGAACTGTCTTCGACTCAGTCAGAATAACTCTCTGCACTGTTC
The DNA here is from genome assembly GCA_016785265.1 of Paraplagusia blochii. Classification (NCBI taxonomy): domain Eukaryota; kingdom Metazoa; phylum Chordata; class Actinopteri; order Pleuronectiformes; family Cynoglossidae; genus Paraplagusia; species Paraplagusia blochii. The sequence continues at coordinate 175,343 of JAFBJS010000798.1, forward strand.
AGTTGTAACAGATAAAATACAAAACAATACACTCACTTTTCAGTTCACTCCATCACGTTCTTCGTCTTCAGTGTCTGAGGATTTTAACGTCAATCATAATCGATTCCGTCCTATTAGCTTGAAGTCTGCTTAATGAGCATGTCTCGTAACATAACAGACAGACCGTAACATTGAAGCCAATGAAGTATTACTCTGCAGGGCTCCTGACTACAGAAGTCGCATTTCTCCAACAAAACATGAAGCAGTGCACCCTTTTAGCTAACTGTTGTTGTACTTTAACATTTTGACAGATTTCTTAGCACTATTCAACCAGTCCAGTAGATTTTTGAGAAAATTATAGGTTTATAAGTGCCTTACGGTCTGGGAAATGAGGTACGTTTCGTTTAAGCTATGCTTTCATCCCAAGGGACTTATGAGAAAGTAAAATCAATTTACTGCAGGCAAATCAGGATGGTGTTCAACTAAACAGGCACAGGTTTCATTCTCGAAGGTTTGATTGGGACTAAAACTGTATTGCATTAAGTATATATTTTGAATTTTTACTTTATCTCAGTACTGAGTAGAATTCTCTTTTATCATCACACTGTTTATAAATGAAGTCATGTGGCAAAACCTTAGTAGCCTGTTCATCCTCCAATAATACAGAGAAAACTGTATTAAAGACTAGAATTATACCTTTAAATAATGACTTTGGGGTTGATGCCAGTGTACTGCCTTCCCATTAACACAGCCTTCCAGTGTGTGCTGTAATAAGGCCTTATACACAGCATTACCTAATTTGTGGGTACCTATTTTCTGTGTATTGCTTTGAAGATCTCCTCACACCGGTGAGATAAAAAAAAATCAGAAGCGAGGAGAACAATAAAAGGAGATAATTAAAAAAAGAGATCTCTGAGTCTGAAGGATGTGAAAAGATGGTTAGGGGTTGGGATGGGGTTACAGCCTGGCAGCTGCTGTAAACGTTTCTCTGCTGTTGCACCGGGGGATGATGAGGCAGGACTGAGGGGAAGCGGAATTTTCACAGAGGGTAATTAGAGGGCAGGTGTAATTACGAGACACTACAGCTTGATGGCAGCTTAAATATGTGAATTTAAACACCTGACTGCGACACAATCTGTGTTTGCGAACGCACAGGTTGTTATTTCGTCTTGTTTTTATCGAGTCCCTGCTTTTGTTTTCCAGGATTACGACCACCGTGGCGTGCAACATGGATCTGACCAAGTATCCCATGGACAAGCAGACCTGTACTTTGCAACTGGAGAGCTGTAAGAAGCATGTTATATTTAATAGAGAAGATGAGAACTCTGAAGCTGGGAGCTGTGGCTGAGAGCCGGCGGGTGGGCGTAATTTCAAATGAATCTGATCAAACCGCAGGATCAAACACATCTTGGGCGAAGCTCACATCTCTGCAGTAGAAGGAGAGGCATGCATTGTCACGCGGGATGACAAGAATAATTTAGGTCAAAGTTCAGTGCAGAAACTTTTAAAGTGGCATTATTTTTCCGAAACTTTTCTTTATAAAACAGGCAGGAGCAAATGTAAATATTTGATATTTGAGGCTCTCTGACCAGGATTGAAGAAGCTCTGACCACTGGCAGCAATGTGGGTTTTTATGAAGAGAAGGAATCTGCCCTATTAATGTTTATTATAGTCGGTTAGAGTGACAGTTGGTCACAGAGTGCAGAAGAATAAAGGGAAGCCGAAAGGTTACTACTTTGACTCCCTTTACAAATGTATACTTCATGAAAAAAGATTATTTTGTTCCTAGATAGGTAGGTAGGTAGATAGATAGATGGATAAATAGATAGATAGATAGATAGGTAGATAGGTAGATAGATAGATAGATAGATAGATGGACAGAAAGATAGGTATAGGTAGGTAGATAGGTACATAGATGGATAGATGGATAGATGGATGATGGATAGATAGGTAGGTAGGTAGGTAGGCAGATAGATAGATAGATAGATAGGTAGATAGGTAGATAGATAGACGGATAGGTAGACAGATAGATGGATAGGTATAGGTAGGTAGTTAGATGGATAGATGGATGGATGGATAGACAAATGGACAGTTCGGTAGGTAGGTAGATAGATGGATGGATGGATAGATGGATAGATAGATAGATAGATAGATAGATAGATAGATAGGTTAGGAGTAGATAGATAGGTTAATGCTACCAGTATTAATAGATTAGTAGCTACTCATTATCACTCTTTGTGGTGTTGTTGAGTAATTGCACTCTAAATTATTATTATTATTTTATGTCACTATGTCTCTACTTCTACTGGGTATATATTATATTATTAATTAAGTGTATATATGGCATATACTGTTTATATGTGGTATACACACATACACAAACCTATGTATGGCATATAGATATATTTACATATATTGAAACATAGACACCCAGATTTACATACACTTGTATACACACACACACACACACACACACACACACACACATACATATACATACATATGTATATACATATATATAGGCAGACATAGCATGGCCATATAGTAGCACGTACTGTACATACGTACCATATACTGCTTATAGAATATGCAATAAGATCCTAAGTATACTGTATATAGAAATATACATACTATCTTAGAGGATTTGAGGTATATATAGAAATATAAAAGTATAAAGAAATATATTAGCAATGTGCAGTAAATCAGATTGTCCCCCAACACCAGTCTTGTTTTTCCTTTTTTCCCCGTCCAGACTAGAGTTGAACAGTTTTATAGCTCAGTGGACAAAACAACTTTTTGTGTTGAAGCAGCAAAATGTACAGAATCATCATCGTGCATAGTCTCCTTTACTGCTCTGCCGTCCTCCTCCAAACATGGTGACTTATCTGAATTAGAATATTTACAGGCTGCGCCACCTTCCTCCATCCTTTTATTCCTTACTCTGTCTCCTGAACAGTTTCCCCTGCAGACATTGAGTTCTTCTTGACCCGTAGTCTTTCAGTCGATATCTGTGAAGGAAAAAAGGAAGGGTTTTCAGACTCATCTTTTCACTTGTATCTTTCCCAAAGCCAAATCAAAATATGCTCCTAGAACACAACAATACAGCAGGAACACCAGTGGTACCGCTGTGATAAGTCCTTCTTGGCATTAGGCTGACAGCCGGTGCTTCCCCTCAACTAATTCAACGTACTGTGCTAAATCATGTTCCGCCTACATGCGTATAAATATAAACAAGGGTATAGCTCATCTGACAGCTTTCTCAAAGTCTCATTGAAAGGATGCAAATCAATAGAATTCACGTGGTTAAACAAGTCAATATTTCCTTTCTGTTACATCACATTCATTTGGAAATGATGGTTGGAAAGCAGATGTCTCCGTCTTTCCATCTCTCCTGTTCCCACGGCTCCGGTGGCTAATTTGTCCTTAACTGAGCTATAAAATGACAGGCAGCCGGGCTGATCTGGGATCTGGGCCTGAGTCCCAGTCATTTATTGACGGCTTCAGTGCGACTTAGCAGACGTCAAAAAGACATCTGAGCGTTTGGTAACTGACAGGAGCAGGAATCCTTCCCTCTTTCGTTGCATCAGAAACCCTCACATGAATACCTGTCTGTCCTTTTTTTTCCCCCTCTCCTTTATCTGTCCCCCTTCTGCTTTTACCGTCCATCTCTGCTCCTCTTCCTTTTCATCGTTTGTCTTGGACTTGATGTTATTGTTGTATGTAGTGATAAGAGCAGTACTTAGGTAAAATGTCCTGTCCATCAAGAGGACAACCTCAAAAGCCATTATTGCTCACAAATTGTAACCATTTACAATAGTGATGCTACCTTTTTTCTTCTCGGTCCAAGGGAGACATATCTCTGTCTCTTTGAATGTTCTTGTGCAGCATGAGACAACATGTACCTGTTAGTATGTCATTCATACTACATGACGAACCAAGTGGACAGAAGAAGAACAGATAGAAACAAGTGAAGGTTATCTAGTCTTTTCTTACTGATAGTGTCGCACTTTTTTTTTTCTTGTGAATTTCTTTGTCAGAAAAGGGCGTTGAAGTTATGTTTGAAGCTTTTCCATCCAGGCAACGATTCCTTTTCTTAATCTCTTGCTCCCTCTACAGATCGATTAGAAAATTACGCCAAATAGTTTGAGTGTATAAATAAATAAATAAATATATAAATAATAATAATAAATATTCCCTCAATCTATATGCTTATATGATTTATTTTATGTATTATTTTGATTTCAGCAGAAAATTATTGACATTAAATTATTGACATTAAAGACTTATACTATACTTGTATTTCCTGGTAAATATCTTGGTCAGACTGGGTTATCTGATGCATTTACGACTATTTTGATCATTCCAAATAATACTCTACAAGAATCATTGTTTAACAACAAACATATCCAGGTCATTAACATTTAGTACTTTACTTTTTTACCATTTATTGTAAAGTCAGACTTTGTGTTCTGTGGTGAGAGTGGGCAGCAGCTAGAACAGGACCTGCTGGGATTGAGGTTTGCATTAGAGAGAAGAAGAATGAAGGTCAGTCGTAGCAAGACAGAGTGCATGTGAGTTAATAAAAGGGAGAAGAGTGGAGTGGTGAGGCTACAAGGACCAGAGGTGGAGAAGGTGGAGGAGTTCAGATAATGAGGATCAACTGTTCACAGCAGCGGAGGCTGTGGAAGAGAGGAGAAGAAGAGAGTACAGAAGAAGAGACTCAGCTAAGGTGAAGGGACAGGTTTACAGGACAGTTGTGAGACCTGCCATGATGGATGCATAGGAGACACTAGGGATAGGTAAAAGACAGGAGACAGAGGTGGAGGTGGAGGAGTTAAAGATGCTGAGATTCTCTTTAGGAGAGACAAGGATGGACAGGATCATGAATAAGGTGCAGGGTTTTGTTCCAACCAAGCAGTAGCACACCTGAGTTGACAGGTTTAATCAACTGGTCACAGTCATCAGACAGCTGATTGGTCAAGATATGTGCTCTTGCTTGGTTGGAACAAAAACCAGCAGCCACACTGGCCCTTTGTGGAACAGTTTGGACACCCCTGGATTAGAGGGACAACACAGGCAGGAAGGTTTTGGAGAAAAGGCTAGAGAAGACAGATTGAGATGGTTTGGACATGTTCAGAGGAGGGAGGAGGGGGAATGATCCTGGAGATGGAGCCACCAGGTAGGAGACAAAGAGGAGACTGATGGATGGACAGGGGGAGATGGAAAAGGTTGGTTTGCTGTGGCAACCTCTAAATAAGGGACAAGCCAAAAGGAGAAGAATAAGACAATGTCTTAAAATCTAACTTTTCTGGTTTTGCGTCTCCTCCTGTTGAGTTTTAGGGAGAATTTCTCCTCTACGGCTGGTTCCTGATTTTACTGTCACCTTATTTTTAGCTGATAAAATAGACTAAGACCACTGTGCAAATGTAATTTATTATCAACATTAGAAACAACACCCGAGTCATAAATCAAAGCAGGTATTAGAGGTATTCTTAATGGGCTGATAATATCTCCACCTGTGTGAAGGTATACTTCACGGCCTCCTGC
>JAFBJS010000800.1:14741-47010 GCA_016785265.1 Paraplagusia blochii
TGTATAAGAGACAGGCAGTAATGATCTCCTGAGAGCTATCTGATATCCACTGGAATCATGGTGTCTTACCCAACAATAGGCTGAAGGGGGGGGGGGTAAAAGTGCAGTGTAAGGTTGGACAAAAATGACAGTTGTAGCTGCAGAATAAAAATAAAAACTCTGAGCAAAATATCACACACTTACTGTAAATGGATATAAAAAGTTAAGGTTTGATTCTGTCTGATTATTTCAGTCTGAAATGTTTGGACAAAGGGACACTTGTCCTGAAGGATAAGTTACCACAGCTGGGACAGAAGTCTGCAGAAGGACAGCTGGGGGACAACAGTGTCTCTGTTCACTGACCAGACATAAAAAGTCAATTCACTGCTATAAATATTATTCACTTTTTCCTCCTGTTTCCTGTTGTTGTTTGTAATTCAAGTTTTGTGATGAAAAAAATGGACCCAAGGAAACAGCCTCATATTGAATGACAGTTCAATATTGTTAAGGATTTTTTTTCTTACAGTGAAACCACAACAAGGTTGAGCCTTTAAAAACAACTGGGCTATAATTTACAGAGTTCTCGTGTCACATTAACAGAATCCACATCACATGACCTCAGCTCTAAAAAGCTAAAACTTCCTTTTACTGCTTTGTCCCTGTTCAACCCCTGAACAGGTTCTTACTGTAAAATGGTGAAAAAAAAAACTAAACTGTAAATAGTTTCTTTAAAAAAAAACTTAGTTTAACAGGTTAAAAATGTTTATTTATTTATTCTAAGTTCTAACCTTGTTTGCAGGTCCCTCTGTAGATCAGTCCATCGTCCGTGTCCTGTACGGTTCCAGAGTGAGTGAGTGAGTGAATGGACGTCTCTGTCGTCTCACTTACCTGCTGTAGGACTTTGGGCTTTAAGCCTTTCAGCCAATCACAAAGCAGCGCTGGGCTTAGGACCAACAAGTCCTCGCACCTGTAGTTAATCTGATAATCATCAGTGAGTCTGTTTCTCTCTCTGCTCACTGTATTCACACAGGTGGATGAACAGGACCACTGGTCTGGAGCAACGTTTGTGTTCAATCAAATAAATGACGTGTGAATGACAAGACACTAAAAAGTCTTGACCTTTTCTACACCATCTATTGAAGAAATGCATATATAAATAAGGGCCGGATTGAAGTGGTAAATGGGACCTATGTGGCCCCCGGGCCATATGTTTGCCTGCGCTTGTATTAGACTCTACATCAGTGGTTTTCAAAGTGGAGGACGTTTTATCACAGATGATCCCTGAGATGTTATTATTCACAGTGTTTGACTTCATATTCAGAAAGAAAAAAAAACACAAATGTACGACTGGAGTTGGCTATGACTTTTAATTGTGAGAACACTGAAAAAACTCAAGTAAATCCAGTTGTTTTTTTTTTGTAGTCCTTTGTGCAACATTCATTGTTTTATGTGGACCATAAAGAGTCATGAGAACCTGGTTGTTACAAACAGAGACAAAGTCATTCCATTTCACCCATCATTTACAGGCAGAAAAAAAACCACCACTAAAACTGAAATTAAATATGTCACCCACCAGACAGGAAGCAAAAAGAAACCATAGGAATAAGTGTTTGAATGTTGTGGGAGGGCGTCTCCACCTCTTCTCCCCGCCCCCAAAGTCTTTGCAAAAAAAACCAAACCCACCACCGCGTTAGATACGTGGGAGAGAAATACTGAATAAGAAGAAAACTAAATATTTCATACAGGTTTAAAAATAACAATCTTAATAAACCAAGTATAAACCAGAAAAAGTCTTTCACTTTATTTCTGTTGTTTCTGGTTAAATTTAAAATGCATTTGTCGACAAAGAGCAGATTAAATAAGTGTAAAGAAATAAACATGATGTGATGTCGCCTCAAAAAAGCAGCGTCTCATTCACAGCAGCCATAAATAAGACGTGTTGAACTTTGACCTGTGCAGCAGTAAACAAGGCCAGTGATACAGACTGTGACGCTGCTGAAATCATAAGAACATGCTACATAATCAACAGGAAGTGATAACAGTCAGACCCAGTGCAACAGAACAGACCACAGCGGTTACCACGGTTACAGGTCGTCGTCAGTCTGTGGTTGTTTCAAAGTCTCTACAGTCACATCATGAGGTTTGACACATTATGAGTCTGATGCATTAAATAACCGGTGCATTTTCTACCTAAGAACAAACACATCAGCCACTGTTTGTCTGCTTGGTTCAGATAAATAGGCTCAAACAAACTCCAGGAGTTGTTTGCATAACTTACTGGTTCAAGTGAGTTGACCTGGCACTGAGCTGTGGCGGCCACTAGTGTAGAATAGTTAAATGACATCAGAGAAACTGCAGTGGTTTTTGTGACACAGCAGTTGACAGATAATACTGAACACAGCGTCTGCAGATTCTCTGTAGGAGTCGTTGGACAATATGAGGTAGAGGGTCACACGAGCAGACGGACAAATCAACTGACAGAAGCTGCCAGACACGGGGCACAGGTTTGGTGGTGGTTCAGTTGTGAGGCAATAAACGGACCGAAAAAAAAAAAAACAAGAAATCATTTTCAGACTTCTCCAAAATTAGTGTGGCCTGTCTCCTTGGCATGCTCCAGAGCTTCCTTCTGTCCCACCAGGCCCGTCTGACACACCATGCAGCGCAGAGCAAAGCGGTTTACGTCTGTGAACTGCCGCTTGCGGCGAGCCTCGTCCGCCAGCTCCAGAGCCTGAGCCAGGATGACATCGTCCGAGGTGGAGAAGATAGTCTGGGGAGGAGCGTCGGAACCAGGAGTTTCCCTCTGCAGCGGATCGTAGTGGATGCCGTCGTAGATGAGCAGCACCCGTTTGTGGTATCCGGCGTCTTCTCCGAAGCGGTCCACTCGGACCGTCTGAGTGTCCACCACGCAGATCTCACACTGGTAAAACTTGGACAGGATGGACACCTCGATGGCTCCGCCCCAGGTGTCGTCGCGTCTGATCCAGGAGCAGTACTCCTTGTTGGTCTTTCCCAGCACGGCCTCACAGTAGGCTGTGGGGTCACTGGACACGATCTGGGCAATGAGGCCCCGCATCTCAGGAGGGCAGGCGGGGTCGTAGACTCCGCCCCCCACCACGTAGTAGACACTGGTGAAGAGGCAGGAGTTGTCGGCTGGAACCACGCGACGCGCCAGCACAGGTGAGACCTCCAGGTGAGGAGTTTTATTCACAGTGGGTTGATGATGATGATGATGACGTTGATGATGATGATCCTGAGGCTTTGGCTTGTTTTTATCTTCCTCCACGATGAGTGTGTCTCCTGGGGAGAATGTGACATGTGATGATGCATCTCTAGATCTCTAGTTTCCATGTGAAGATAACTTTAGTGATTGCTCCACAGCCTACCTGATTTGATAGGGTAATCCTTGAGGTGAGCGTCTCCGTTCCTCAGGTCAAGGCTGGACGGTGGGTAACCCACCATGATTTTTTGAACATCACATGGGATTCCTGTCAGCTCCTCCACTTTGCTCTTCAGCTCTTGGACGCAGGACTGATGAGTCAAGCCCTGCATTATGTGGCTCCCATTTTTGGTCTTGCAGCGAAGCCTCAACATTCTACCTTGGAGACAAGGACCAATCCCAATGTTGGTTCATCATTAGCATTCAAACATAACAAGGTGTTATCATGAAAAATGAGAATTTTTAAAAAATTCATTCAACTTGTTAAAAAGATAAATGTCATATGATACAACAAATTAAAATTTTACCAGAAAATTTCCCAAGCACATTCCAGATTATTTCACATTGAGGCATGAAATTAAAATATTCTACCCAATATAAAAAAATAAATCCCAGAAACCTATTATGTTACAAAGACAATGTAGAAAAAGTAGATTAAATTATGGCCTTTAAAATATTTGGAATTGTTTAAATAATTGAAATCTGTGAAGAAAAGATCCAGTTTTTATGCTTTTTTTTTTAAATCACAATGTGACCACAAAATAAAGATTTTATTAACTGCAAAACTTCAAAAATTAACTTCTTTTAAAAAACCTTTCCTTCCTTTTTCTTTAATGTTAACCATGCAGAAAAGATTATGTTCGTTATTTTTTTTTCCCAAAAAAGTTTTTATCAAATTTGTTTCAGATACAGATTCAGATTCACAAAACTTTATTTACCGTGGGCCAATTGAGAGGTTCAGATCACATGAGATAAGAAATTTATATTTCACCAAAAGATTTGTCAAAAGTTTTTTTATATATTCTTAAAATGTGTAAATTTGACGTTGTATGTCAATTAAATAAAAAAGTTATATTAAATATCTCTTTATAAAAAAAGAAATGGCATAATTTCACCACAATGACATGCAAAAAGTGTTTTTTTTTCACTGATGAAAATTATGCAATTTAAAAAAATGTTTCCAAAATATCTAAAAAAAATACATCTGAAAAAGCTTGGAAAATATCTGACCACATGACACGTGAAATATTCATTTTAAGGAGAAATTTTGCTTATAAATTTCGATACAATTTTCAAGTCAAAATCCAAAACAATTAAAAAATGTTCTTGTCCTAACAGTGTTTTGTTTTAACCCTGATTTACCTTAGAATTACTCATTTAAACAACAATCTATCTTTACATATGGTCGTTTAATCATAGACACCTGCAGTTTTGAAACTTTAAAAAGCGGATATCGTATATATTGAGTTATATTGTCAGTTTGACAGTTTGTTTCCATATCATAACTCCAGCTGAATCTGTTTTTTTCCACCATTGTTTTCTTCACAAAGTAAAACCGATAACAAGTGTTGACGGAATCCACTGACACTGACATTTCTTTGTTTTACTCTCTTTGTTATGGTGTCGCTCGGTGCATCACTACACACCGGCCTCGTCGCTGCTCGACCCGGCGAACACGTCTGTGATTCGGACACTCACGACAACCACGTATCGAAGGCTGTTTTTATAAAGTCAGTTCATCAACCGATACTCAGTCAGTAACAGAAACAGACGACGCTACGTTGCCATGTATCATCGGCTAAAATTAGCATGGTAGCTGTAGCGCCGCCTACCGCTCTTGTTCGTGGTTTGTAGTCAAACTGAATGGACAGTGAACTGGACTTAGTGTCGAATATAAAAAGAACTGGTTCGTTTCTTAGACATTAAAAGTGTCGAGTGAGCTGAGCGTCAGCCGCTTACCTTTTGTTGACTGCAGCCTATTTCAAACAATCGATGTACGCAGCGTGAAGACGTCTCTGTTACGTCATTACGCCACTTGTATTGCTGAAGGGACGCTCTCGAGCCTCTACCGCCCTCTAGCGACGAGATGGACTGTGTGAAATACTGGTGCTTGTGGAAAAAACGCTTTTTGTCTCGACTTTTTCTGCTTTTCTTAAATCCTTTTCTCCTTTTCGTTGGTTCGAGGCATCGCTGCGCTGCACAGATGATTGGATCAAATCTCTGGTCGAGCTGTGACTGAAGAACAAACACGTCAATATGAGAGGTCCCAAAACTTCAAAGGACCCAGATGTGTCATCAATTTTTATATTTGTTTTTTTTATGTCATTTCACCACCATATATATATATAAAATCACAAAAATATCAACATTTAATTATAAGATATTAATATTTTATTTGATTAAAATACATCTAAATATTTTGTATATCATATCTTAATTTTATAGTTAATAGTTTATAGTTATAGCCTCTTAAATCCACAAATCCTTCCGTCTTCGTCTGCTTATCTGGGGCAGAGTGAAGGAAATAACAGTCTATGACCATAAGAATGAATTAACTCCAAACTTCTGAGGAAATGAACACAAAGTACTTTTAAACTTGTCTTTAATAAATGAGCTGAGTGAGTCGATACATTAGGTCGTGTAGAAAAGAAAGTCAACACATGGTGGCGCTGTCTAACCTTCACGACCAAAGCATTTCCCTGACACAGCGTCAATACAAATAACTGTGATTTAAAACAGTTCAACAGTCTGATATAGATTTTATTTTCTGTAAATATCACCAGGCTCCTTAACCAAAGTGATTTTATCTCCTTTATATTTGGTTTGTATCTTAATAACTAGGAAGTAGAATGTGCTTGAATAACTTCTGTCTGGTTTGTTCTATTGTTATATTGTTTTCTTTCTACAGAGCTCATGCAAAACAGTTAATGATACTAATGATAATGGCTCCAGATGAAGGCGTACTGTAGTCATGCAGAAAAGAATAATAAAACCCAACAAACAAAAACTGATGTTTTGGCTCCTCAGGACAAACAAAGACTTTCTTAACCTTAACTTTTCTGATCAAAAACATCAACAAACCAATAGAAAAATATATTTCCTTCTGTCGTCAACATTTCCTCGGTCAGAACCACCAGGTAGAAGCGTCTTCATCTCTGTCTTCACTCAGAAGCGGACACAGTCACTAGTTTCTTCTGGGCTGTCAAAGTCGACATCTTCACACAGGAACTCCTAGAAAGAAAAAAAGAGGAGAACTGATTAACCTTTAGGATTAAAATTCCCTCTGCACTGAGGCCTATTAATGGAGCCTGATAACTTCCTGTCAGACCCTGGAGTCCTAACAAAATGAGGTCAACATGCAAAGTGTGGTGATGCGTTCAGGGACCCAGAGAAAGTTCTTCACCACTTTAACTCTTACATTGTTTTTTTCTCTTTCTGACAAAATATTTCTGAATGAACTAATTTGCTAAAGATTATCCTTGTGATTTTCTGATTATCAACCAATAACTAACACAAAACACACACAGAAAAACCTTCCAGATGATTGCAACACATAATGACACGTTTCATGGTGAGTTTGGCTACAAAGTTTCCAAAAATACTCACAGACAACTGCTTCCTATCCGAGGCTGTAAGAACGGCCGGAGAGAATGGAGAGAGAGGGAGAGAAGGAGAGAGAGATAGAAATGTGGAGATGCACTGACACACAACACAACACAACACAACACAGCCCCACAAATACACAAGAAATACACAAGTTACCAAATCTATTTTTGGTCTATTTCCATTTTTGTCTTTGTCCAAAATCATATTCCAGACCCCAATACTGTAGGTTTGTGTATTTTCCTCTACGATCACATGATCTACTTTTATCTGGACCTTTCCTCAGCCAGTAACAGACATGCTCGCTGCTCTGCATATCCAAGCTGGAGGCAGACATGTGGTGAAGCGGAGAACATGCAAGACGAACATCGGAAGGTCACTTAAAACCGCAACATGACACAGAGACATGCCTCCTCCCCCCACTGAGACAGAGACAGGCAGGGATGATGTCCATGGATGTCAGTTGTAAGACCAGAGGATGTGAGACACAGGATTTAGAGTTGGACGGGGGCTAATTTGAGGTGGAAGCCCACGACTCTTTCACTAACTTGGCTTTGCCGTCCGTCCGGCAGCAGGGCTGATGGAGTTGGGGCGAGCGGCAGCCAGGGTGCGTTGCCCGCGCTGTAGAGTCTGGGACGCTTCATCTGGTCACGACTGCACAGGGGGGTGTAACTATTCCTCCGAGGTAAGGGAGCGCTGTCCCTGGAGATTTTACCCTGGTAGGAGATGAATGAAATGCTGCAGGTGTTAGGGGGGAGGAAAAAAGACCAGGGGGGAGAAAACAACCAGGAGACACTCAGCCAGTGACCGTGAAGCAGAAACAGCCGTTAGTTCAGTCACAGCAACAAGTAAAAAAAAAAAAAAGACAGCAGACAAACAAGGATTCAAGCACAGAGTGTTACCAATAATTAGAATGTTATGTATTTGAGATAAAATGATTAAATGGTTAATAAATAAAGGTTGCGTTTTTTAAGGGGAGCTGGTCTTAAATCACATGAATAAATAAATAAACTACATTTCATATGCGAATTTTAATTATTAGGAAATATTTTAAAAATAGTAAAAATGTCTAAAACATACAGTCATGGTAACATTTATTAGAACAATTTCTTGTTCATTTTTAGGTCCGGTTCCGTATGTCAAGGTCAGGTTAGTCAAAATGAACAAGAAATTAAAGAAAACTGCAAAGTTGTCTAATAACTTTTTCCATGACTTCATGTTTAATGAAATATTTATCAATAAAATACATTTTTAGTGGCATGGGGCTTATGTAGATATAAATTATTAATGAAAAACAATTAATTTAAGTAAATTTCTGTTTGCTGATGACATCATCGTGCAACTGTGTTTAGCAGCCAGGCGAGCGAGAAAGAGAGAGAGAGACAGAGACAGAGAGAGAGACAGAGACAGAGTGAGACAGAGACAGCGTGAACAGCCAGGGATCAAGTCAAAGTAAAACTGAGTTCAGCTCATTCATTGGTCCAGAGCTCAAACCAGGTCCAGTATAAAACATCATCCACACTGAGGTAACGGAGCAGGTCAGAGAAGCAGCATCACACACAGGAGGTGGGGGGTTGGGGGGGGGGGTGGAGGAGGAGGGGGAGGTGAGACTCATCTGCACTGAACTACACAACAGGCAAGAGTGTGTCAGAGTGTGTTAGAGTGTGTCAGAGTGTGTCAGAGTGTGTCAGAGTGTGTCAGAGTGTGTCTTTGTTATTGGCTGAATGACACCAGTGTCAGTGGAGGAATCCAACATCCTGTAGTTAAACCTGTGGATCATCAACTGCACAGTTATGAAAATGTGTGTTTGTGTTTCCTTTGTTTCAGAACAAACTTACTACACAACAGGCAAGAGTGTGTCAGAGTGTGTTAGAGTGTGTCAGAGTGTGTCTTTGTTATTGGCTGAATGACACCAGTGTCAGTGGAGGAATCCAACATCCTGTAGTTAAACCTGTGGATCATCAACTGCACAGTTATGAAAATGTGTGTTTGTGTTTCCTTTGTTTCAGAACAAACTTACAAAAGGTCGGTCACGGTGTGTGTTCACTGCCTCCACGTTGAGGTAGAACATTTCCACCTTACAACCTGGGAAACATTACAGAGAACAGGATCTTAGAGAAATAGTGAAATGTCAGTAGGGATGTCCAACAATAACCTCCCACTGATATTATCAACCTGATATTAGCATTTTATATTATAATTGTGAGAATTGTATCAGTTTTTCCTCCAATAATAAAAACACAATGTCTACGACGACATCCAGTCACTAGATGGCAGCATTGCAGCTCATTTACCATAATTTTGGACCATGAGGCAGACTTCAAAACCTATAATTTTCTCATAAATCAAAGGCTGGCAGTCAAAACTGACCGTATGCTACAGGTGTGAGCTTCAACACTGTGTGCAGTGGACATTTCATGTACGGCAGATCATCTGTGAACAAAACAATAACAACGTCAAGTTGTAAATGTGTAGATAAAAAAAAACTATATGATGATGATGATGATGATGATGATGATGATGTTCAACCTGCACTTTTATCCAGGAAGTAGGCGAGCAAACAGCGCATCACAGCCTGGTGGCAGATCACCAGCACGTTCCCCTGTCTCTCCAGCTCCATGATAACAGGCTCCAGGCGCTGAACAAGATCTTGATAGGACTGTTGAAACACACACACATGTGTCCACTTCCATCTTTCATTCTTTGAAAGTGCAAATAAATAGTAATGATGACAGATGTTCTCTGTTGACCTCAGATTAAGATGCAATAATCTCTGATACTCTGTGGGATTAGGTGCACTGTTGCAGTTACCTCTCCTCCTGGATATCTGTAATGGTATTTGTCCTGGTCTCTTAAAGCAAACTCCTCTGGGAATGTGTTCTGGATCATCTCGTAGGACATCTCCTCACAAACACCCTGTGATTGGACAACCAACAATCTAACATTAGTTAGTTACCACTGTATAACTGGTCTAAGTATTAAAGTCTTTCCTTTCCATAGTGTTGGCTACACAGACTAATTAGAAGCTACATCTAATATCAAGAGATTCCAGATAAAGTTTGGACTGCAGTTCCATTCCTGTCCAATAGGGGCAACAGTTTCCAAAAACTAGTATGAACTGTAATTTTAAAAATAATTGTTTTATATTGAAAATTTAATCTTTTCAGAAACAAGGGTGCAGTGAAAATAAGAGCCACTAGGTGGTAGCATTGCAGCTTATTTACCATATTTTCCTGACCATAAACAGCAATTTTTCCATAAGAAAACAGCTGATAATGCACTCACTCACCGCATCAATCTCATTGAGGATCTTCCACTGTTCATATGGAACCCCCAGCTCCTCGGCCGTCTGGATGGTCCTCCTCAGTTGACTCGTCCACACTTTTAGGTCGGACAGTTTGTGCTCTTCGATAAAATCACGCAGCGCACGTGCAAACTGGGGGGAGAGGAAAGGAGTATGACCATGGAGTGGGAGGGGTCACTGGGATCAGTGGTCAGTGGTGGAGTTCACACTACAGCAGGTTCAAATACAATGACAGACTGAAGTTTTCTCCAATGTTTCCATTTCTTTAAAACCTCCTTTTCATAAAAGTGAGATTGATATAAACTTTTCTTCCTCATATTCCTTATCTAAGTACTGTATAAATCCAATATCCTTCTCTCCTGGTCTCATCCTCACAGACTGACAGACACTTTATTATTTTTCATATTCACTGCTGTGTTTACTGTCTCCTCTGAGTCTTCTGTAGACAATAAAACCTGAGACATTGGGAGTTCGAGGCTTTGTGCTTCATAAAGTGAGGATCAGGGCAGAGGAGCAGATCATCAAACCTGTCTTCCCCGGGTGGAGAGTTCGGAGTCGCCCCCGATGCGTCCTTCCACATTGTGGTCGCTCTCTCCGTGCCGACACAGGTAGATGGAGTGAGAGTGCACGTGGATGTTCATCAGGTAGTAAACGATCTTACTCTGGATGTAGTCCTGCACCCGGTTCACCAGGAAGCGTCGGCCCACGTTCATCACCTTTATAAAAGACAGGTCCCTGGAGGAGGGAGAACAACCTTCAGGTCAAGATGTTTTTGGTGCAATCCTCTTCCAGGAGTAATAAATGTGGTGGTGACAGAGTAAAGTTCCTACTTGTCGTAGTTGTCAGGATCCAGTGGTTGGTACGTCACCTTGTAGCACTCTATCCTCTTCAGGAAGTCGTCCATTACTCTCTCTCTGTGTCTCTCAGGATAGTCAGGACTGGACACCTTCACCTCCTGTGGAACAGGACAGACAGGTCCAGTGTGACTGACCATGATGACACAGACATAACAACACAGGACAGTGATGATATAAATACACTGTGATATAAACTGCCTCTGAATTTGACCCAGACTAGAAGGTTGGAGGTTTGATCCCAGCCCACTGTCTGAGGGTGGAGGTGACGTGAGTTCATACCAGAATGTTGGCAGCTATGACCTCAGGGTCGTCACACACTGACTCCACAAAGAACACCTGGTGGAAACACAACAACAACTTTAGACTCTCATATAATATATATTTATATATTGCTTGTATATAATATTACAAAATAAATCTCATATCCAGCTTTTTCACAGTTTCACAGTCCAGATCATAAACTTCTATCCACTGCTCTGTTGAAGTCGTTTCTTTTTCCCAGTCCCACCTTAAAAGCATTTTCCTTGACAAAGGTCAGGATGAGGTCTCTTCGTTCTCTGGTCGTGTTGGTTGCATCAAAAACCTGACAATAGTGAATAAACAGTAAACACACATTTATACCCAGTGTAGTACAGAGTATGAGAGAGTCCTGTCTGTTCACTGCAGTATTCCAGGTGAGAACTCACTGCGATCTGACCCCCCTCCTCAGTCAGGTAGGACTTCACGTCCTGGAGCGCAATCAGAGCACAGTGTCTGCACCGGGGACAGGAGACAGATGTTCAACCACTGTCAAACATCTACAGTCTGATCAACTGATGAAAGTTGATTTAACTGACATTTTAATATTATATACCTGACTAGGACATACCTATGTAAATGACTATTATATTCATTTATATTTATTACAGCAGGTGAAAAATAAACACCAGTTTCTATATTGATTCATACACTTCAGAAATGACAATGTATGTTTTGGTAATGATAATGAATATATATACATTTATATATACTACACTTGGTGGCTTTGGTTTTATTATTATTAATCAAAATTACTTAGAAATCCTGAATTGATCAGCTTTTTTCAGTTTTATTGCCAGAGTAAGTGTTTTAATGAACAACACAGAATCATGGAGATTTTATTTATCATTTTAAAACTGCAGCATATTTTTCTTCTTCATCTCGTCTTCATCACATTGTGATCAGTCTGATAATCGTGTCAGTTTGTCGGCCCTAGATGTATTTACTGTGTTGCCTCCATATTTCTCTTTAACCCAATGTGAATCAGTGTGTATATGTTTTTATTTAATTAAAAAACGACATTATCATTAATGATGAACCTTCTCTACCCTGTGAGAGAATCACTGCATACACCATAATATTTACACACTATTTATAGGTTGATTGTGTTAATCTCTCCTCAGTGTAGAGGAGGAGGAGGAGGAGGAGGAGGAGCTGCAGCTGTTTGATTCAGGACGGGGACATGAGCCGTCTCCTGTGAGACTGCTGTCCACACAGAGGGACAGCAGCAGCTGATTTGATACGTATCTAGGTCAGGATTCATGGCTGCTGTGACTGTCACGCTTTCATAATGTCATACGTTCTGAACTATGACGAACTGAAGCAGTAGGACCATGAGACTGACGCCAATGAATCCATGTTTGAGGGAATCAGAAGTTTTTACTTCTCTCTCTCTCTCTCTCTCCTACTGATGGACCTGCTGGACCACAGCTCAGCAGAATCCAAAAACAGCTGAGTCACTGATGCAGCAGCTGAAGCTGCGGAGGACCACACCTGTGTTGTCTGAGAGGGAAGTGGTGTAGATGAGAAGATGCTGCAGCAGCCTCCACCCTGACACACACACACACACACACACACACACACACTGCACGCTGAGACCTTTATACAAACTAATGTACCATCAAATGGAACTCACTTCCTGATTTTCATGGCTTCCTCATTGTCGTGACGGAAGAAGTCGTAGGACTTGTACGCTCGGACCGTTTCCCTCCTGTACACGCCCAGGTTGAACACTGCAGCAGAAGACATGCTGTTATTATTGGACATCATTCAGACAAACATCTTGAGAAGCTGGGAGACAGTAATCACAGATAAAAACTGAGTCTCCAACAGGAGATTTTGTCACAGACACTAAAACAGGAGCAAAAAAAAAAAAGACTGAGACAAAAATGAAGCAAAACAAATGTTTGAACAGAAACAAACAGATCTTCCTCCCTTTCATCTTGTCCCCTTTTCAGGTGTTTCCACAGTGAATCCTTCTTCTCCATCTCTCCCTGTCTTCTCCATCTTCTACTCTGACTCCAACCACCTCCATGTCCTCCCTCACTGCATCCATCAATCTCCTCTTTGTCTCCTGGTAGCTCCATCTGTAGGATCATTCTTCTATCCACTGTCCCTCCTCTGAACATGTCCAAACCTTCTCAATCTGTCTTCTCTAGCTTTTCTTTCCAAACTTTTAATTGTATTAAACACAAACAAACAGATATAAAATAAATATAATAGTCAGACCTTTGGTTGGAACTCCAATCCAGTTCAGATATCGTGTTAGTTTCTTGGACATGTAGGTCTTCCCTCGTGCAGGTAGGCCGATCATCACGATCACAGTTGGAGAATTGGTCATGTATGAAGCCCAAGCTGTTCAGCACAGATACAGGACAGGACAGGACAGGACAGGACAGGACAGGACAGGACAGGACAGAACAGAACAGAACAGAACAGAACAGAACAGAACAGAACAGAACAGTGGTTCAAATATTCTCACTCAACTATTTCACATTTAAAAAACCTAGAGGTTAATAAGAAAAATAACACTGCATCCTCTAGGGGGAGCACCTCTGAGTTTATTTCCACTTTTTCCCCAAAAAATCTATTCTATGTTGTACATAACTCTTTACGATGAACTCAACCAACCACATATCTGTGATGTAACTTATTCTCTTTAAAAGACACATTTAGGAACTGTTTAAACTTTTTTGTAGTTGAGGAGCTCCCATGATTGTGGAGATCATCGTCTTATTCTCAGCTTCTTCTTCTTCTTATTATTATTATATAATTTAATGTCCTTCCACACTGAGACACTTCCTGAATGAAGGAGCTATGGAAACTGATAAACAGAGGGTGAATTCAGGTGCAGCAGAGACAATGAGAGGAGTCTCAAATGACCAGTGAACCTTTGGACGTGTCTATGGGTCAGTCATGCAGAAGACAAGCCGTTCAGTCTTGGTGTTTACTCACAGCACTTCTTCTCCGTCCTCGGCTCCATCTTCTTGGCGTCTGCACAGTTGGAGAATCCATTCTCCTTCTGGGGGTTTGACATGATGGGATCTGCTTCACTCTCAGCGTCTTCCTCTCTGACTCTGAGGAAGATCAGACACATTGAGCAGCTCTCACACTGTCATCCCAGCAGCTGCATTAATTATGAACATTAGGGATTCTGTTTCCATGGTAACATCATCTGATGATGAAGTAAAAACCACCAGGAAGACGCGAAGAACCCAGTTGGACTCCATGATATCCTTGATAACTCTGCCCACTACTGCAGCAGGACGCACTCACTCGTTACTACGTAAATCATCCATATTTTCTGATCTATAAACAGTCAACCGTCAGTTAATGTCGGTGAACCTCGTCAGTTACAGACCGTTACTGCGCCCTTCACCAGTACCTTATGTCCAGTTCAGGCTGGAGAAGAGCTGGAGAGTTCGGCCTGTCCTTCCCCGTGGAGGTGCCACCTCGGCCGGCTGGTGTCCTTCCAAGCTGGAGGTGTGCGCCTCGACGTCAGCTCGCTTCTTTTGTTACCGTAATGCTGGTAGTAGACATGTAGTCTCGACGTAAAACCCAGAATAAACGCCAAGGTCGAAAAAATGAACGTGTTCTTTGATTAATAAAATACGATTGTAAATAATATACGACTCAGAGTCGACTACCGCCAAATATCCGCAGCTCAACACTGAATATAAAATTAAATAATATATAGTTTTTCAAATACAATTCACCAAAAGCCAAAAAAAAAAAACACCGGAAAAGGAACCAGTTCTCAGCGGGAAAGAAAAAATAAAACGTTTTATTTTTATTTTTCAAATCTATGTTAAACTGTGTGTAATTTTATTTTTAATATAACAATTATGATTTTATTTTACATCAAGGCCCCGGGTTCAAATCCCCCAACCATTATGAGAATGGTGTCGTCCCCCCACACTGCTCACTTTGGTGATGGGTTAAATGCAGAGGACAAATTTCGTTGTGCGCTGTGGTGTGAATCACAACGTCACAATGACAAAAAAGGAAATTTAATCCTAATCTTAATAACATCAGTGACAGCAGGACTTGAGAATCTACACATATACATTATATCACCCTTAATGAAGGCTCATCAAGCAACACTTCAGAAATAGCGTTCAACGGAGGAGGTGGACACAGGGATAATTGAAGGCAAACATGCTAACGTGTAAAGTCGACTTTTTTTTTTTATCTAAATCGAGAAAATCAAGGAGATCAGTGGAACTTTTACCTTCAGAATAAGCCATGCCATACATTACAGCAGTGTTTCTCAAAGTGTGGGGCAGGCGCGCTGCGATACTGAGGGGGCGCGTGTGACCCTGGTAAACTTGCTTTTTTTTCCGCCGTACTACAATAAAATGTAATTGTACATCCTTGTAATTTGAACTATATCTCTTTCTTTTTTGTTTTCTTCATTTCAACAAGGATATGATGTAATGCAGAGGTGTAGCTATAACTATTTTTGGACAAATTATATTATTCATAGTTGCGGCGGAGAGTGGGTGGTTGGGATGGGAAGCGCAAATTGTTTTCTTCTTGCTAGGGAGGGGCGTAACAGAAAATAATTGAGAAGCACTCCATTACAGTCAGTTCTGTTTTCAGTCGGGGAAAATCGTACAAGATGACATTGTCAGAATCCGGGGAGAGCTTATCCAGTCACAGGACACGTACAGTATGTGTTGCCTTCTAAGTAGGGCCAGCTAGAAGGCCCTGCTGCCCAATCTGGCGAGATGAGTGGTCTGAGTGCTGTAAACTGAACAGACTGTATTGTCAGGACAAGCTCAAATGTCCTCCTATTCCTGGAATGACCAATGTAGCTGTTTGTGGTCAAACTACAACATGTTAAGTACAGATTTGCGATGTTTTTGTTGGCAGTGTGACCTTCTCACTGTTATTGTTCACTGCTACCTGTTTATGGGAAGTTGCCACACAGTCAGACAATAGCTGAACCCTCGTGAAATTTGATTTTGCACATTTTAACTCAAGGGTGTCCCTGGCATTTGCTGCTGTAACAGTACACATTGTACCAACCCTGAAGAGTAAACACACACAGAACAAAAAAAAAAAAAAAAAAAAAAAAAACACCGGAAAAGGAACCAGTTCTCAGCGGGAAAGAAAAAATAAAACGTTTTATTTTTTTTTTAAATCTATCTTAAACTGTGTGTAATTTTATTTTTAATATAACAATTATGATTTTATTTTACATTAACTTTTAATATGTTAAGGATATGTATAAAATGTAATAGAAAAACAATGTGTTCTATTCTATTCTATAGCTACATAATAATTGCCAATGACTAGTATGATATAAATAATACATTATATTAATAAAATATTTAAAATAAATAAATACCATGAGTAAATAATAAGCTAAAATAAAAGTCTGATCTATATACTAATATATGTTATAAATAATTAA
Source organism: Paraplagusia blochii (assembly GCA_016785265.1). Classification (NCBI taxonomy): domain Eukaryota; kingdom Metazoa; phylum Chordata; class Actinopteri; order Pleuronectiformes; family Cynoglossidae; genus Paraplagusia; species Paraplagusia blochii. The sequence continues at coordinate 31,418 of JAFBJS010000800.1, forward strand.
TATTTAATTGAGCACAAGGCCTTTAAAGTGCAGAAAATAACCAGTTACACCTCTAGTAGTGGTTCCAAAAATATTTATTTCACCTTTTCCTTAGAAAACCTTTAATGCATTGCCATAGTCCGTTGTGCATAGTTACAAAAGCTGATGGTGGTCAAACTGTCAAAGAGAGACAGTCACAGGTACCATTACACATTTAAGAGCTACAACAGAAAACACCCCAGAATAAATAACAACCAATTTCAGCCAAGGTTTTATCCTCATTATTAAATAACACAAAAGGTTAATATTTAAGTGAAAGAAGAGCAGACCTGCTGGACTCACATTCAGGTCCTTGGAAATCAAGCACAGTTTGAAAGTATTGTAGTCACCATAGTTTACATCAATATTTACACCTGTTTCTCTGTGTGTCTATAAAAGACACAGGTGGACATTAGGAAGATCGTCCACTCTCATGTCAACAGTTGACAGATTGAAAGAAGAGAAAAGTGCAACATGAAGCCAACAGTTTTTTCCAGGAGCTGTTAAAGGTTTTTTCTCTCTGAGTCGTGGTCAGATCTTCCTTAAACTGTTGAATGAGCGGTGAAACTTTCTGTCAGTAGGTTTGCACAACACCTGTGGACAACGTTGGACACTTCAGTCTCCAGTGTCCGACTCTTAGTGGTTTTTCCTTTTTTCACTTCAAGGCTTGATTTTCCACAGCTGGGAAATGAGAAACCATCATTAGTGTCGTATAGGACTGTCACTGTGTGGTTTAGTTTTCTATGGTTTTCCATAATCTGGGTTCTATGTATATCTTATCTTTTTCAGAGAATATAAAATACATTAATAATATAAATATTTTAAAGTCAATGTAGTTTCAGATGAACTGGGAAAGATGGGTTGAAATAACAAGTCTGTATATGCTGCTAAAACCAAAATCAATATAACAATGAAGAAATTGCGTCTGATGTTTGACTAAAATTATTATTAATTATTACTAACAGAACTGCACCACAGTGGTTAATGTCACATGATCTACAGGCAAACATTTACTATGGAATTCATATGTCCAGGTCCAAGAAAATGGATTTTAAAACAGAGATTTCAAACATATTCCTTTAGGTTTTTCCTGTTTTTACAGAGCAGTTTTCCAAGTGAAGCTCTAGATGGAAATCCACCGCAGACAACCTGTCTCCCAGACGGCCATGACCAAAGCAAAGCAATTTCAGAATTATCACCAAAGGCTACTGTTTCAACCCCATCTGCCGCAGCGTAATTAACTCTGGACAATAAGCAGCCATAATGGGTTAGAAAAAATAAAACAGTAAAATAATGATGAAATTAACAAAGCAGTGGATTCTCCCTCAGACCTGTGCACTGGTGCATGAATGAAACTAAATAAATTCAGGGATGTTAGTGATTCCAACACAATGTTGGCGTCCACTTACTCTGATGTTAAAGCCGAGCAGATCACTGACCACAGCAGACACAGCAGACAGGATGACGACTTTGGTGATGTTGTAGATCAGAGGGTTCACAGTCAAACCCAGGAGTCTGAACGGAGTGTCCAGCTCCTGGAAAAACAGTGTTTCATTAGTGCGGAAAAGTCCAAGTTTACATTAAAAAAAAAAGAGAAAGGACTCACCTTCATCAGTTTGGTAGCCAGTTTCAAGACATTGTTCACTATACTCAGCTCTTCTTTCTTATTGGGTTTTTTCTCCATCTTTAGATACAAGTTGATCTGCAAAACAAATGTCACTTCAACCTAATGAAAGAAGAAATTCCAGTATTTAATTGTTGCAGCAACAGACTTTCCCACCTGTTCAGTGAGCAGCACTGAGGAGTTGCTGTATTTGCAGTTGGTCTCTGATCCCAGTGTGGCCAAGCGCAGGAGAAAGAGGATGAGGGAGGAGGCCCACACCACCAGCTCCCAGTTGGTCAGAGACTCCAGGAAGGTCTTGTGGCTGTGCAGGAGCTGAGAAAGAACCAGAACTACAACCTCAGTTCTGGTGCTGGGGTAGATTTTCAAAGAATAAGAAAACGTGTAGTGTCATTCTGGGACACTAGATGTCACTATTGGACTTTACGGAACCATCGCAGAGACATGTTTGACCTTGTTAAGCTGCTGGGGTGTAGAAACAATGCAACATTTCTTCTTCCTGAAAATTTCTCTTTCAAAAAATAATAAGAAGAACAAAGCAGATCAATTACCTGGGCACAAATGATGAATGAAATAGAGAGCGCTGATAGGAAGATAGTGGAGACAATGACGTCAACTGAACGCTGTGGTCCTCGTCTCTGCATAAAGACACAGAGTCATCCACCAAAGACCAACCAACACAGAACAGCAATGCAGTGGAAGTGCAGTTGTCATACAGGAACAACAAAGACTGTGAAATGTTACCCACCCTGAGGAAGGAGCGCAGGGACAACCACATCTTTATGTTCTGGACTTTCTTAAGGCGGAAATGTGGAATCTCAGATTTCTTGGCCTTGCGAGCTGATGTCAGGTGACTGAAATACTTGGCAAACAAAAGTCTCTGCAGGAGAAAATCATAGACGTTCACTGTAATGGATGAAGTTGAGTTTGGTTTTGGGTTTGAACTCTGCAGCTGAAGCTGAAAGTTAAAGACAGCAGGTTTACTCTGCTCACCTGTTTGTAAGTTCTCTCTGCAACACACATCATGAAGAAGAACAGCCCAGTGAGGCAGACCCGTAAGACGGTAGTGATGAAGAAGAAGACATAAGTTTGGACATCAGGTGGTCCGACCACCATTTTCAGCAGGTCCATCAGAGTCAAAGATCCGAGGCTCGACACGTCCACGTGCTGCACGAAGCGGAAAGTGAAGGGAAGCAGTGCCAGGGCAGCAGTCATGAGGCCGCTGAGCATGAGGTAGCCCACGCCCTGCTCCACCAACTTCACCTGTCAATCAAACATGGACACATCAGATATCAACAGTCTGATGTTCACATAATAAACCTGTGGTTTTCAAAGAACACATTCAACCCTGAACAACTGTATTATTTCACTTTCAGGATTTTAAAGAAATTTAATAATAAACAGACAAATATGAAGCTGTCTCTGTTCCTCCTCTATCATTATCTATTTTCATTTCAGATAATAGCGAAGACAACATAATAACTCCCCTATATATCACTAGGGGGAGCCCAAGTACCAGCAGCCTTGTCCCTAACACAGTTTGAGACCCAGCGTCAGATTATTTTGGTATCATGAGGATGAGGTTAGTGCAACCTGCTCCTGGATGTCTGTGACTGACTGCTAAGACGGTAGTAGAGCTTAAATAAAGTGAAATAAAGTAGAACTTTTTACCCGTGTGAGGATGATCCCACTGATCTCCAGCACTGACATGTCAGCTTTCTTACACTCGCCGTGTTCCCATATGATGGCACTGACACGGTCCTTGGACGGATGACAGGCCTGAAGCCAGGAAAGCTGGCTCTGGAATTTAAACAGGAGGATTTTTACATATTCTTTTTATTAAAAGAAGGGAAAAAACAAAAAGCCCAAGGTTTTCTGCAGTTCTTACTCCAGTGATTCCCTGCTGCAGGGTGTCGTCATCGCTGCTCTGAGTGGTGGTTGGTGGGATGTTTAAGGGGGCATTGAACCTCCCGTTCCCCTCACTGTCTGTGCTGCCGGTGGACGGGGAGTCAGGACCTTGGAGAAGCTCCTCCCACATCGTGTCATCGGTGTCGGAGGCTGGACGAGAGCCAATGCTGGGCCTGAGACGCTCCACCTCTCGTGGCCTCACCTTCACAGATGCTCCAATGACCTCCTGCTCGCCAATGAAACAGTTTCGTTTTTAATCACAGCTTGGTTAATATTCATTAAATATAATATTCTTATAGACATGAGGTCATACCGTGGGTTTCATGCAGGACTTCAGGATTCTCTTCCGAACAGAAGATTCAGTTGTTGGCCAGGGTGTGGTGGTCTGTCTCTCTGGAGAATCTGATGAGCCGATCTTCTCCACACCTTGTGTTCCCTCCTCTTCTTCACTGGAGAACTCATCAGACGCCCCGAAACCAGACTTTCTTTTGTCCTACAACAAACAAATTAGTATAAAATAAATTAAACCTTTTGATTTTCTTATATTGGTAGAATTGCAATTAAGTTACTGTTCAGCTCTACATTCTTTAATTCCCTCGAGTGTCTGCGAGTAAACAATACAGTAACTCCATTAAAAAAGGCTGAAGTTATGTTTATGAAGGATCATTAATCACAATAAAGATGACGTTCGTTTGGACTCATTTCTGTTTATTAATGAACCAGATGTTTCGGTAAAATTGATCCTGCACAAAATTACTCTGGAGAAAATTAAGGAGGTGATCAAGCCCAGGCATCAGCAGCAGCAGCAGCAGCAGCCATATGCTGTGCTTGTTTTTAAAAACCTTGAAACAGTCATTATTTTAATGGACCATCTTCAGTCTCATAGAAAACCCTGCACCTGTGATCAGGCCAGAATATCAGCTGTGTCTCAGCAGCAGTTCAAGCTAAGAGGTGTGAAAATAACAGCGCAGCCCTGAGGAGCCAAAGATGTGACCAAAGTTAAAATAAATGGAATTATATATAACCAGGTCTGTGGATATAATTACCCTAACCCCGGAGCGGACTCTTCTCTGCTGGTAATCACTGCATGGACTAAAAGTTTTGGAAAAAAAAAGTAAAGTTTCATTCCAACCTCTCGTTTAATGAGTATTTCTGTTACACACGCCCCAGGCACAAATGTTAACTATAGATTCAATGGTCCAGAAAAGGTATCTTGGAAATTGAAAAAAGGAGAAAAGTTTCGAGGTTTCTCGTGCTTCGATAGAGAGGTTTCCAGCAGTGCGTGATTTTTTGTCTTTCTCTTTCCCTTTTTCTTAACTCTGTTCACTAGAAAATACATCACACCTTTCTTTCTCCATCCTTGTATAACTGATCACTCTCTTCAAACTGCTCCTGGGTCAGTGGGTCACATTTGTCATTTCTTTCTTCGTTTTTTTTATGCCCTCTGCCTTTCCTGGGCCTGATGGAAACAGCAGAAAGGAAAGTTAGACGATGCAGGAGAGAAGAACTTTACTGCAGGCCGCAGGTAGAGTCTGTGACTGTTACCATCACTCATGTTGTGCCTACAAATGAGCAAACTACCTTCTTCTGCGCACTGGGCTGGGGGTGCTGTTGGCAGCTGGACTGCCTGAGGGCCAGCGGCTGGACTCGGTCGACACAATCTGGCAGTGCACGGTGCCCAGCAGCAGCATCAGACAAACGGGTCCAAACACCTCGCTGGCAGTCGCCCAAGGGACCTCCATGTACAGCAGCACGGCTGCCACTGTGGGAAGTGCAGCATTTGGCAAAAGCAAACAAAATGGTCTCTTAGGGGAGACATTATAACACAATACTCACTAATGAGATGTTTCTATTCTCAGTTGTATCTGGAAATGAACTAGACCTCGAGGAAAAACAACAGTTTAACCCTTTAGAAGGAAAGAATCTAAATATGTTTCAAGTCAATAATGCAATAATTTTAACTAAATAAGTCAGACACAGTTGACACTGACCTTGCAGGAAGTAGAGGACAAAGATACATAAGGAGATGGACTTGGAGGTCACCTGGATCCACCAGTGGAAGAAAAACGGGAACAGCAAAACCCGGACCAGACCTTTTCGAGTGAGAGCCGTCCACGGACTCTCTGGTTTGGCTTTGCTGAATGTGGATCCTGAAGAAAAACATTATTTATTCCTACACATACATACGCACACAAACAGTAGACGATCACGTTCATCTTACCTCTTACTAAGTCTACATCGATGAGGTCCGGCTTTATGTAACCTATTTTCTTGGGTTTGCTGTCCAAACCCTGGATAAATGAAAATATTCACTTTTATTTTGTTGTGATTCAAAAATGGAAACAAACACAGACAATAAACAATTTAGCCTTACATTTAGATTTGCCTTTTCCAGTGATTTCTCCCAGACTTGTTGGTCATAGGCACCAATCTGAAATGAAAACGGAAATCTTTAAATCGATTCATTGAACAGAGAATAAGTCTTCATCTGAAGAGCTTTGGGATTTTTAAATTATATTAAAATACGTTGATTTAGGGTTTTCAGTTAAAATGAAAAAATAGAGATGGAGCTACCAGGTAGGAGACAAAGAGGTGATTGATAGATGCAGTGAGGGAGGACATGGAGGTAGTTGGAGTCAGAGTAGAAGATGGAGAGGACAGGGGGAGATGGAATAGGATGATTCAGTGTGGAAACACCTGAAGAAGGGACAAGCTGAAAGAAGAAGGAGAAGAGAAAGAAGAAGAATGAAAAATGAAAATTATTCTAGTTACTAACCAATTGTTCCCAGTTCATGCTTTGAGACAAAGAGGAGATTGATAGATGCAGTGAGGGAGGACATGGAGGTAGTTGGAGTCAGAGTAGAAGATGGAGAGAACAGGGGGAGATGGAACAGGATGATTCAGTGTGGAAACACCTGAAGAAGGGACAAGCTGAAAGAAGAAGGAGAAGAGAAAGAAGAAGAATGAAAAATGAAAATTATTCTAGTTACTAACCAATTGTTCCCAGTTCATGCTTTGTAGAAAACACAGACCATAGATGATAATAACATTGAGGTGAATGATCTCACTCTGTGGTACTTCAGACCAAGTCTTTGAAGTAAAGTTTCTAATCCTTTGAAGTTAAACATTTTTGTATATATATTTACAATTTTAAATGACAATAACTCTATCTTTAAGACATATTGTGCAGTGACGTGCAATGGAATGGAGAATATATCAATATTTGATGTATGAACTTCGATCGTCTTGAAATACAGTGTTAGTTAAAGATCTTTCCAACCATCGTTGGGTCACAACCAGCATTGCACTTCACTAGTACATCACAATCACCTGTGTGAATCACATGTAATATCACCCTAAATACAGCAGACCTGTTTTAAACAGCAACATTAATGAGATGGCAGTCATACCTTCTCTTGGTACCAGGCTATTCCTGCCATTTTTGGGGTGAATTTAGTTCTGGAAAACTGGAAGTCACGTCATTTCTCAAACAACGCCAAGGCCAGGAGGGGATGAAGAAGAAGAGGAGGAAGAGGTGTAGGAGCTGGCATCAATCCACGACTGTTTAACAAACGAATAATAGCAACAAATACATCTGATTATTAAGGAAAACACACGAGAGAGGCACAAAAAAAGAGTCACTGAAAATAAATCTTGCAGGCACAACTTACCTGAGGGACAGGAGGGGGATGATTCGGAACTAACTAGAAAAATACGTTGAAAAACATTCCCGACGTTAAGAAAAGTCCTAGACTTCGCGAAAACATTCTGGAAATAAGAAACACCTACTATGATGGCGTTTAAACTGTTTTGACCGACGATATAAAAGTCAGTTACTGTTGTTGTTGTTGTACTACAACACTAGAAATGTCAACTCTACCTTAACTGTCTCTTTAAAAGACGTCAGAGAAAATGTCGTCGAACTACTTTAGTTCCTTGTTAAATAAAAAGAAGAAACCCATTCTTTAGTAACTTTCGTAGTACGGAGACGTTCACGACGGACTTCTTCCGCTTCCGCTTTTCCGGGGTTTGTTGTTCTGGACGTGGGTTTACATAACTCCCGAGTTATGTCTGTCAGGTGAAATCGCGTCATTGTCTGTTGTTCTCGTATCTTGGGATAAACTCAAGACAGTTAAACATTTTGTGGCTCTTTTAGTGAACTTTAATTTCATAAATAAAAGTTTAGAAATAAACGGAGTCATATTTGGTTCTTTAAATGTTGCCTGTAAGGTAATTTGAAGAACATATTTAACCCGCTTCTAAAAACAGGGGAGATCGGTTCTTCTCTCAGGCGAACAATTCTGTCAACGAACAATAAATGTCCAAATGTTCCTTCTGTGGCGCTGAAGGCAACAATAAGGTCCATTACACATTTATTTCTTTCTAAGAAAATGCATTAAGTTCTGTGCAAATAAGATTTTGCTAATAAAACCTACAAAATGTAATGATAATAATCATTTTCTAAATATTTTTTTATTATTTTGGCCAGAACATGTTACAGAATAAATGTTAAGAGTACATTTCCTGAATGTTACATTAAATAGATTTGATAACTACCAATACCATACTATGCACAATCAACTGTGAAGAAAGAGAAAAAGAATCATTTAACGTTGGTCTCCTGAGTATCTGCTGACGGCGGCTCCTGGTCTGATGTACACAGGATCTTTGCCTTGACCTTCTTGTTGGATGAAATAATGAAGTATGGACTAAGTGAGGCGTAGCAGGAGGAGAAGAACACCCTCATGTCTGCCACCACCGGTGAGACCTTAGCCACTGTCAACATATAGATCCAGATCACGTTGTCGATCCCAAAGAAGACCACGTACAGCACGACCAGGGTCACTACAGTTTTGGCGGCCCTCGTCTCTCCGCCATGAGAGCGCCGCATCCCTCTCACCTGGCGACTGTGGCGATGGAGGAGCAGCAGGATGTAGATGCTGGAGGCCAACATCAGGGCCACAAAGGCAAAGTCCCTAAACGAGACAGCGATTCCGTTGATCACATAGGACAGGTTGTCTCTGAAGTCCACATGACAGAAGCCCAGGTTGAGGGTAAAAGCCGGGACCGTGCCGTTACGCGGAGCCATGGAGAAAAATGGTGCAGCAATACATATGGCCATGTTGAGGAACCAGAGTCCTGCAAAGGTGGGGAGAACTAGGGACGGGAGCGAAGGCTTCAACCTGGACAGAAGTGGTCCCGCTGGGGCAATGGTCACCGCCTGAAACACACTGAGCATACAGGTGATGCAGACGGACAAAGCACGGCCGATGCGGTAGGCGTAGATCACCACCTTACAGCCGGGGTCATTGAGAAGGTCCTTCAGCCCGAACACGGTCATGGTCTGAGGGACGCAGCGAGTCAGCAGCAGCATCAGGTTGGCGAAGACCAGGTGGCACAGGATCATGTCCACAGGAAGGAGCTTGGGTTCTGTATAGATGATGTTGCCGTATGACAGCAGCACCACACAGTTGCCCAAGATGCCCATACCTGTCTGCAAGAGGAAGGAGACCCCTTTGATGGTCACACACAGATCCATGACTGGGATTTACAAACACACACACACACACAATCAATGTTGTTAAAGACACAATGCAATAAAACACAACACCAGGATCATAACAGCGTAAACACAATTCGCTCCTGAAAATGTTACTCACCTGATAACAGAACCTCAAACCTATCTGGAGTCAATCTGTGCAACTACATCTTATAATTTCTCAGCCTCTTGGGGTCACTGGTCAGCACTGTGATGTTCAGCCCTGTTTGGAAAAAAAAAATAAGCACGACGCAATAAATTTATGAAAGGGTCTAGACTAGAGGGGATTGAACCAAGAAACCACATATAAAGACAAAGTCACTGCTGGTGGTTAAAAAAGTCCTTGTTATCTACGTGTACGTGGTACAAACCCACATTTATACACATTCTTAATAATTGAAATGAATTCTCTTCTTTATCGTTGCCCCCAGACTTACATTCAGGAGACATTAACGTTTCAAAGTCTGCAAATCATCCACCTCCTCTATTATTAATCATGAATTTCCGAGCTGTTTAATGAAGACGCAATTCCAGCTCTAATTTTTATTTGTTGATTGCCATAAAAATGTAATTGCGCTCCCCCCGGTAATAACATTTACATTTCAATCTTCATTCCCTGATGTTACATTTATTTGTTAGAGGTTTTTTTTTTTTTTTCTTGATAACAGAGGGGCGTCCATGTCAGTCTTGTGAAAGACTCTGATCCAGTTTCCCTGCGGAAACAAAAGAAGGAGGAAAAAAAAAACAGCGCCACCTTGATGATGGTAACAGTGTGAGGTTAATATTGATGCAAATTGAGGCTGATGATGCTGACAATGAGTCACCAAGAGGGTGTTACTGGTACAGCTGCTGCTCCGTGCACTGCTCCATGTCCTGAGAGCATAGTAATAGACACAGAGGAGCAGGACAATTAGCCGTGTAACATCACCTGTCTGTACTAATTGGGAGAACAGGGACAACGGGCTGTTGTACATGTATGTTTTACTTCTCCCTCCTCCCCACGTATGAATGTTTAGTGCATCACAGAGCAAAGGCCTCCTTTACCCATGGTGATAAATTATACTTCCTCACAAACCTACGTCAGATTGTGTTTGCGATGTGTGATTTCTCCCGAGAATTCCGTCTGCAAATGACTGTCAGGAGATTTGTTGTTTCCCTGTGTGTTTTTGGACACAGGTTTACACTTTCAGAAAGCTAATTAAAGCAGCAAGTTGGAACAAGTCCTCCTCGGGGGGGATGTCATCGAATGCCTCACACTGCGTGTTTTTGAACAGACTCCTTCCCCTGATACTGTTTTGCTGTTTGCTTTTGTTTTTAATAGGAGGTGCAAATTGTTTTCCTCCCAGGTTTTGCTCATTTGTGCTGTAATTTTACAGCCTGTGATTCAATTATGATAGTAATGACATTAAGGCAGAGCACCTTATGCCCTCTGTTGTCTCTGTCAAAGTAAAACTTTGGAGAAAAAACAGGAAAAAAAATAATAGTTTTGTGTGAACACATTGAGGAAGGACATTTATTTAAAAAAGATTCTGAGCAGAAAAAATGATACATTTTATTATATTTATATTTTCATAGAGAGACAAAACTTAAAGCCTTGAATTAGAACACACTGTCCTGTTCCAGGGGCCCACATCAACTGGTAAGTCAAATAATAAATAATAATAGTTAATAGTTAACAACTTCATTTAAAAACTCGTTTGTTCATTGTATTGAAGTCATGATAAATCCTGCGTATGTTTACTTTTACTCAGTCCTAACTTATGTTCATCTTTAAGAAAAGTTAGTCCCACACTTTGGTAATCCTGGGTAATCCCTGTCACCTCAGCTCACCTACTCTTACCTTCTTAAGGTAATGAAACCCCAAACTCTTCCATAAACCTGTCTTTGGACTTCAGTTTAGAAAAAAAAAAATGACCAAAGAAGAAAAACTGACTTGAGGAGTTTGTTAGTTGGAGGTCAATAGCTGTTGCCCACTAATTAAATCCATTAACTGTGCAACCTGTCAGTGAATGCAACACATGAGTGTCTTGAAGCCAGTGAGGGGACAGGAGCAGTCATCTGGATTGATCCCAGGTAATTGGAGATTGAGAGAAGAAAAGTCAACAGACCATAACAAATACAGACGACAACAAGTGCATGTTTGCACCTATAAGAACACAGACGGCTCCTGTCCTTCCACTCATCACTCTTCACCTCAGGACGGAGTGATCGTAGACGAGGTCAGGTCCAAACCTGGAACGCTTGCCCTGGTTTTAGGTGAGAGCTTTTGGTCTCAATATGTCATTTTTTAAAAATGGTTGAATTTGATGGGGTTTTTTTTGTCTCCTTCTTTCCTGACTCTGCAGGAATGCCCTCAGAGTTATTCATTCGTGGAATGCTCTATGTGTCGCTCACTGTCGTCGGAGTTCCAGGTAACTCTGCTGTCATCCTGGCCTTCTTCCTGCTCCTGCACAAGGAGAAGCGGCTCCTCCCAGCTGACGCCATCGTCCTGCACCTGGCCAGTGCGAACCTGCTGGTGGTGGCTGTGCGCTGCCTCCTGGAGACCCTCGCCTCCTTCCACCTGCCCACCATCTTTGACAACCTCGGCTGCAAATCCATCATTTTTGTCTACAGGACCTCCCGCTCCCTCTCCATCTGGCTCACCTTCGTTCTCAGTGCCTACCAGTGCCTGAGCATCGCCCCGCCTGGGTCGCGCTGGGCCTCCGCCCATCGCCTCATGAACCACTATTTGTGGTTGGTGTTCCTGATTATCTGGCTCATCAATACCACCATGAGCTCGGCATCTGTCATGTTCGCCACCAGCAGCCAGCACAACTCCAGCACGCTGCAGCACGGCATCAACGTGCAATTCTGCTACGTCAGCTTTCCCTCCAAAGAGTCTAAAGAGGCCAACGGCTCAGCTCAGGTGGGCAGAGACGTGGTCCCCATGGCCCTCATGACTCTGGCCAGTCTCATCATCCTGGTCTTCCTCTACAAGCACAGCCAGCAGGTGAAAGGCCTGCGCAGCAGCAGCGGTGGCGGCGGCGGCGGGGGCAGCGGGGCGGAGCAGCGAGCCGCCAAAGCCGTGGTAGCGCTGGTGACTTTGTATGTGGTCCTCTACGGGGTGGACAACGGGCTTTGGGTGTACACGCTGACAGTGAAGAAGACCATGACCACGTCTCTGATCTCAGACCTGCGGATCTTCTTCTCCTCACTGTATGCAGCTCTCAGCCCCGTGGTCATCATTGTGTCCAACAGGAAGGTGAACGGCAGACTGAAGTGTGGAGGACAGGAGAAGCAGGTTCAGGAAAGAGCCACCAGTCTGTCCACCATGTGAGAAGTTCACCAACGGCCTGCAGAGAAATGGGTCGATTGAGGGAGAAATCTTGTGTCTATGTCGTCATTTTATTACACGTTTCTTCACACCTGTAGGACCTCACACTACAGATCAGGGTGAAAGGGTTTTGTTAGATGTTTTTCCAGAAAACCTTCTACCTCCAACCTGAACTGGTGAAAGGTTTTCTAGAACACTTCAAGTTTTCTTTCACCTCGATCATGACCTGATCATCATGACTGAGCTTCTACTACATGTCATTATTGATGGTTTGGATGAGTGATGTCACGCAAATCATCTGACTTCACTGGCCGCTCATGCAGGTTCCTTGTCCTCAGAGGAACGTTCTCTTTCTGGTTGACTTCCTGTCGTCCCTTATTCCAAGCTGCTTTTAATTGATGGTAACGCGGTGGTGAAACGGTGAAGGGCGTGTTTTTCTGGTTCCATAGTGCAGTGTTTTTCAGTGCTTGGTGAGGTGTGACGTGGGGAAATGATCCAAACTGTGATTAAAACGTCTTTACATTGTTCATACAGGCTACAAGAGCTTTGGGCTGATGGAGTGTCTCAAGATCTTCTCCAGAAGGTTGAAAACACTGCCATGGTGTCTCAGGTAGCATGTCTGCCTCAGAAGCAGAGAGTCTTGGGTTCAATTCCCAGAGGAATCACGAACCTTACAATGTCCCTCCACCTCTATGTGTCTCTTTGGATAAAAGTGTCAAATGTGACTTATTATATTAAGGTTTTGCTCTTGTGATGCACTTTCACATCATGTGCTCCACAGAGTGGCGTGAGGCAACCTGCCTACCATAAAACATGTTGCTCATGTTCTTGAGATGAAACCTGTCAAAACAAGTCTCTACCTTCATACCTGTCTCTGTAAATCAAAGCTTCTTGGCCACTGATCTGTTTGTAGCTTTTTGTTTCTTCTACCTTAATGAGGGGAAAGAGAAGCAGCTGCTGACACCAGATTTACGAGGCAACCACCAGAGTCGATGGTCAGCTGGGACGCAGATAATATTTGTCATTTGTTTCGCTGACAATGTGTGAATACGTATATGTACATGTGAAGTACAAGATGTAGGAGGCAAACGTACACCTGCGTCCACGCCCCCCACAGTTGGCGCTGGACTTGGAGACATGGGATTTCAGGCGTCTTTACGTAAAGACAGGAAGTCAGCGTGAAGAGGAAAAACACCTGGGTGACTGACGGTTCTGTAGAACTAAAGTGGGTCTGGCAGCACTCTCAGATCCTGCAGTGACTCTTAAGTGCAATCAGTGCGTCTGCTGTCGCAGTGCAGGTGAGACAGGGAGAAGACGTGTCTGTGCTTGTGTGCAACTGTCGCCCTCGACACCAGGCTGACATCACAGAGTGGTTTGTCACAGACAACACATCACATTTAACTTTTCAAGGTAATGATTTCAACACAATGAACCTCTTCCTGACGAATGGTTCCATGTTTCCTACTCTTCAAACCACTGAAATCTGATTTGCACTGAACACAGACTCCGGTGGAATGAAGGATAAAATACATGGATGTTCTGACTGATGGAAGATGGACCCGTCCATCTCCTTGACACTTGCAGTGGAGTTTTCTTTTCCTGCCAGGGAGAAAAACACATTAAATAATAAAAAAAAAAACAAGCAGGTGACAGACTGGTTTATTGGTGTGTGTGTGTGTGTGTGTGTGTGTTTGAAGGGTGTGCCAGGCAGGCCTGTACCTGCTCAGGACCTGTTTACGCCTCTGCCCATCATCTCTTCAATCCCAGCCTGCTGTCAACCCTGCAAAACAATCAACAAAAAACTCCAGAACAAACCAGGTCAAAGACTGGATTCAAATTCCAGGTTCACGTCACCTTTTTTCCCTTTTCTTTGTTTTTTTGTGTCTAAAAAAAGAATAAAAAAAGAAAACGTGAGGACCTGCAACCTCCAACCAACTCACCTGTCGTGCAGCAAACTTGTGAAATGTTCTGTCAATTTGAAGTAGATGAAAAAAAAAATGCAAAGAAAGGACAAACGTCTCCGCGTCTCCTCACTGCTCCAGTGTAGCCCGTCCTTCCTGTGTCTGTTTACCTGCTGCAGGTACAGGTATTTTTGTCCCCCATTCCAGCCAATAGCAAAGCAGCAGGAGCCGTAAACCCCGCCCAGGTTGTTGCTTTGAAGCTGCTCTACACCCTAATATAGTCTTTTCTTCTCACTTAGTGAGACACCCCCACCCCCACCCTCGGCCCCCCACCTCCACTGCAAAGAGCCCCTGATTTACACAGACGTCAGAATCTGCATAAAGTCAGTGTCTGCAGCAAAGAAATGTGAAAACTGAACGATTCCAAGGATCAATATTTGATTGACAGGTTACGTCATTGTTCCTGTTTAACTTAAGTAAAAACATACATTTATCTAAAGTATATATTTCATTAAAACATATTTTTTTACCTTGTGGAAAAAGTGAAAGTCTGTTATTTTAGACCTGACGAGTCTCTTCAACATCAACTGTTCTGAACAGTGAATCATCAGTCAATGATCGGATGAAGCAGGAAAATTAAGATTATCATTGTTTTTCTAAAGCAGGATTTGCAGTTTAAAGCATCACAAACTAAAACCTTTATTTTCTTAATAATCAAATGTTTCTATTCTGATTTTTTCTATTTCCTCCTTTTAAACTTTAAGCAAGTCATGAGTGTGTTTCCTATTTTCCAGAACCCGCCCAGTTGCTGTGTTCTCCTCAGACAGGGAACACTCACGCCGTCCTGTTTCAACCTGCCTGGAATGCTGTGCTGCACGAAAGAGCGAAGAAAAAGAGACTTTATACAAATGAGGCAACACTTCGGCCTTTTCTGCCTCAGCAAACATGACGGTTCATTCGCTCTGATGCTGAAATGTTCTACAACCAAAAAGATCAGGTTCTGGAGCCTGATGTCAACACTGGATTCAGGATTGAATTTGAAATATAATCCAGACACATTTCACTTTTTTCACCTGAGAGTTGAATATTAAAACTCAGTAAAATTGATGTTTTTATCAGTAGACTCTTCAGAAGAATCCAGTGGTTTATCTCAGTGGTGCCCAACCACTGGGCCGGGGTCCAGTACTGGTCCATGGGTGAATTGGTGCCGGGCCGCAGAGAAATAATGTTTCCTTTTGTCCCATCTGTCTATTCCTTCCACTTGATCCATACCCATATCAACAAAAGAACTGA